>JAJPUD010026002.1:0-16650 GCA_023553655.1 Myrmecobius fasciatus
GGGCCTATATCCCAAAGAGATCTTAGAGGAGGGAAAGGGCCCCACATGTGCAAGAATGTTTGTGGCAGCCCTTTTTGTAGTGGCTAGAAACTGGAAACTGAAAGGATGCCCATCAATTGGAGAGTGGCTGAATAAATTATGGTATATGAATGTTATGGAATATTATTGTTCTGTAAGAAACGACCAGCAGGACGATTTCAGAGAGGCCTGGAGGGACTTGCTTGAACTGATGCTGAGTGAAACGAGCAGAACCAGGAGATCATCATACACAGCAACAACAGTATTACATGATGATCAATTCTGATGTACATGGCACTCTGCAATAAATAATTGTCTCAAACCAGTTCCAATTGTTCACTGAAGAAAACCATATACACCCAGAAAGAGGGACATGAAATATGGACCACAACGTTGACATTTGCTTGCATTGTGTTGCCTTTCTCTGATTCTTTTTCTTGTAGATAGGATTTTTCTTGCATAACTTCTCAAGCATTTCAACATTATTAACATGTAGTGGACTTCCTGCCATCTAGGGGAGGGGAGGGGACTGGGGATAAAATTTGTATTGGAAAGCTTTGTAAAGATCAATGTTGGGGAACTACCCATAAATATGTTATACAGATAAAAAGCTTAAAAAATAAAGTAACACTATTTCAAATAATAAAAAAGATAATGGGCTTACTTAGTGTGGTAAGGTTTTCCTTTCTTAAGGACCAAGCCTTAAACCCAAATCTCTCTGGCTCTTTTATTGGCCAGCAATAGATCCTAGTCCAACCCAACTTGATCATGGTTTGGGCCCTGATTGTCTCTGAGTGAATGTAAATAATAATTGTTTCTGTTTTGGCCAGAAACCCTGAGGTTCTTCCCCTCCCATACTGATGGGCATTTTTGACCAGGTAAAAGAGGCCATTGTCTGTTGCATTTCTTATCTAGCTTTCATCACTGAATGAGTTGCCTCAATCAAACTGACACATGTTAAAGACCTTAGCTTAAAAAGGACAAAGCCTCCCACTGTATCCATGGCCATCTCCAGTCCTCCTGAACTATATTTTTTCACTGGCCCCAGGACGGCTCTGGAGGGAAAAGTGAGGCAGGTGGCTTTGCACAGCCCTCCTTTACGTCAATCCAATTCATTTCATGTCATGGCATTACCTCCATGATCTTCTTCAAGATGAAAGGTAAACAACAAATTAAACAGCATGGAGACCTTCTGCCTTACATTATCTTTTTCTGTATCCTGAGGATTATGACATTATATAAATCCCAGAGTTTTGGAGACATTTTTTCTTTGGAAACCAGAAACCAATGTATTAATAAATTTTGAGGACTCCTTTGTCAGCTACATGTTAAGAAGCAACAAGTCAGTAACAGATATATTCCTGAGGTTCTTATATAGTGTCCTACAATGGTGGAACACTTAAATATATCATGATTTCTGAGAGGAAGATACTATTAAGAAACTACTGTGGAATGAAGATTGCTGTTTTTCAAATAACTAGTATTCTCTAATTATAGTTATTAATTCAGTTTCTAGTAGAAAACAAATATCCTTAGGATTTTTGGCCATTTCTATCCTCTATGCAGGATTCCTCTATTCTAATTCAATCAAAAGTTTCTCAAAAGCAGAGACCTTCTAGCTTTTTCTACCTGTATGACCAGCAATAGTAACTGCTGATTGACACATAGTAACTTCTTACTTCAATTGGAAATGATTAAATGCATTCACTAAATGGATTTTTAAAAAAATCTTTCATCAACTTTAGGAAAGCTGGAGAGTCTATACTGTGTTCAGTTCTTCAGAGGATAGTGCTTTCATTGATACAAATCTCCTCAGAAAATATGTTAGTATAAAGAGGAGTTTTCTATCTCTATCCCAATTAATGAATTCACAGAAGGCTTAGACACCTGGACTGAATCCATCAAAATTAAACTAGATTTGAATAATTCCTTAATTTGAAAGGAACAAAGGGGCTTTGGGTCATTGGGTGAGAACAGATGTTGTCAACATGAAATAGTTTGTGATTGACTGAAAGAATCAGACACACTTTGGTAGTGATGGGGGGGGTGTATGTATAATACAGCAAGCCAATTCATCATGCATTCCAGCAGCCTTGAGTTAAGTTGTGCTTGAATCCATTGGAGATGGACACCTTACAGGGAATTATTCTTGGTGGAGAGATTTGAGTCTTTCTTTTTCCAATCTCTCCCAACCAAGTGACAATTTTGTGAACTTAGAAAGGTGGATGATCTAGACTTATCAGAGTAGCCACTCTTCCCAGAGCAGTAGTGGTTGACAGAAGCATCTGCATTAGGATCTGAGACACACTGAAGCAAAACTGGATATACTGAGCAAAAGCACATTACATGTATAAATGAAGAGAGACATTACAAAGACACTGACCCTCAGAGTCCAGCAGGGCTACACCTAAGGGGACCTTCATGAGGACTCTATAAACGAAGAAAAGGATTTCTGTGAATCTGATAATCTAAGTGAAATGGATAAATACCTACAAAAAATATAAATTGCCCAGATAAACAGAAGAAATAAATTACTTAAATAATCCCATTTTAGAAAAAGAAATTGAACAAGTCATTAATGAACTCCCTAAGAAAAAAATCTCCTGGGTCAGACTGATTCACAAGTAAATTCTGCCCAACATTTAAAGAACAATTAATTCCAATACTATGTAAATTATTTGGAAAAATAGGTAAAGAAGGAATACTGCCAAATTCCTTCTATTCAAATATGAAACTGATATCTAAACAACACCAGCAAAAAACATATGATATTCTCAATAGATGCAGAGAAAGTTTTTGACAAAATACAGCACCCATTCCTATTAAAAACACTAGAGAACATAAGGATAAAGGGAGCTTTCCTTAAAATAATAAGCAGAATCTATCTAAAACCTATAGGAAGCATTTATAATGGAGAGAAGCTGGAAACATTCCCAATAAGATCAGGGGTGAAACAAGGATGTCCATTATTACCACTATTACTCAACATTGTACTAGAAATGTTAGCTTTAGCAATAGGAAAAGAAAGATAAATTAAAGGAATTATAATAAGCAATAAGGAAATAAAACTATCACTTTGCAGATGATATGATGTTATACTTAGAAAATCATCCAAAAACCCACTGGAGACAATTCACAGCTTTAGCAAAGTTGCAAGATATAAAATAAACCCACACAAATCATCATCATTTCTATATATTACTGACAAAGCCCAGCAGCAAGAGATAGAGAAATTTCATTTAAAATTATTGTAGACAAAATAAAATACTTGGGGATCTACCTGCCAAGACAAACACAAGAACTGTATGAACACAACTGCAAAACACTTCTCACACAAATAAAGTTAGATTTAAACAATTTCAAAAATATCAGTTGTTCATGGCTAGCTGGAGCTAATATAATAAAAATGTCAATTCTGCCTAAATTAGTCTACTTGTTCAGTGCCACACCAATCAAACTGCCAAAACATTATTTTATAGAACTAGAAAATGTAATAACAAAATTCATCTGAAAGTTGTCAAAAATATCAAGTGAATTAATGAAAAAAAAATTACAAAGGATGGTGGATTAGCTATACCAAACCTAAAAATGTATTAGAAAGTAGGTACTGGCTAAGAAATAGAGTGGTGGATCAGATAACAGGAAAAGATAATGATAAATGTTGGAGGGGATGTGGGAAAACTGGGACACTAATGCATTTCTGGTGGCATTGTGAAATGATCCAATCATTCTAAAGATCAATCTGGAACTATGCCTAAAGAGCTATATAACTCTGCATTTCCTTTGAATCATCAGTGCCACTACTGGGTCTGTGTCTCAAGAAAATCATAAAGGAGGGAAAAGGACCCACATGTGCAAAAATGTTGGTAGAAGCTCTTTTTGTGATAGCAAAGAATTGGAAAATGAGTAGATGCCCATCAATTGGAAAACAGCTGAACAACTTGTGGTATATGAAACTAATGGTATATTATTGTTCCATAAAAGATGACGAACAAGCTGATTTTAGAAAGGGCTGAAAAGATTTACATGAACTTATGCTGAGCAAAACAAGCAGAACCAGCAATACTCTGTACATAAATAACAGCAGGAATGTGTGATGATAAACTCTGAAACTTTGGTTCTTCTCAGTGGTTCAGTAATCCATGGCAGTACCAATAGACTTTGGACAGAAAATGCCATCTGCATCCAGAAAAAGAACTAAGGAGACTGGTAAATCAACACATGCTATGTTCAATTTTTTTTTTTATGTTTTTATCTCTCTCGTGGTTTTTTCCCTTTTGCTGTAATTTTTCTCTCCCAATATGATTCATAAATTAATGTTTCTTAAAAATAAACAAATAAATATATAAGAATGACATTCCCCTAGGATCACCCCTAGAGCCCTCATGGGAATAACAGTTGCAAATGCCCTCTGGAGATCCCAAACTCTCAAACTGGAGAAGTGAATTCAGCATACCCATTAGCTTTCCCTTCAAAGTCTTATCATTTTAATGTTAGAAAGGACCCCAGAGATCATCAAAGAGGGTATTACACTAAAAATAGTTATTGCTATAGGAGGAAATTAGAGTGGGGCAGTGGAAATCAAATTGGACAAGAAAGGAAAACTGGACTCTACCCTTGCCTCTACCACTGCCACTGACTCACTTTATGAGTTAGCACAAGACCTTTTCCCTCCCTGGGCTTGGGGTATATTGGACTGAGTGCTGAACTTGGAATCAGGAAGACCTGTGTTCAAATTTCACCTCAGGCAATAGCTATGTGAGTTTGGGTTAATCATTAAAGTTCTCTGAATTTCAGTTTTTTCATATGTAAAACTGTTCTCTTTGCAGGGCTGTTGATAGAATCAGATAAGAAAATATATGTAAAATGTTTTGCAAACCTTATCATGCTACATAAATGTACAAAAGTGTTTTAATAAGCAATCTGAATTATATGGTCTCTGGATCTCCTTCCAGTTTACCACTTAAGGACTATAACTCAAAAAGGACAGAATACTAACACTCTAATCCCTCCCCACTTCCCACCCAAACACTATAATGGGAATCAGAAGAACTCACTCCATTTCAATTCTAGCTTTAGTCTGAGCTTAGGTAAATTTGTCTCTATCTGATTCAATTATCTTTCACTGATGACACTAAGATATATATGAGAGCAAGAAGGCTCTTGGAGGAGACACACCATATAAATAAAAGGTTTTCCTAAGCTATTATTACAACTGATGGTATTGTTTCCACTTCAATGTCCATAAAGCTGTCATTAACAGCACACACCTTTTAAGAGTCCTGTAATGATTAACGGTAATGGTAGATTGTGAGGCATTAAATGTCAGTAGGGCTTCCTGAGAATTGTCACCAATTAATAACTCTTCAAAGAATTCTTTATTAGCTTTCCAATCAGTTACATAGCAGTTTTCCTCTGAATAAAGGTCAGAAATGCACATCTTAATATGGTTCTTCACTTGTACTGGTTCCACAGGTAGTATACCAATTAGTGTAGTAAGAAGGTTCATCTAGGTGAAACTGCTAGACACCCTCCTCGCTATTACTTGAGAAACAATCTCCAGTCTGTTTAACATGTTAGCAAGAGTTGAACAAGAATGGAGTATTCATCTTAAGGCAAGAGGTGTAGAATGAGACATAATGAGATTTCAGTTGTTCAGTTGGTTTTAATTTAATTTCACAACTTCCTCTGAAAGGAAAAAAAAAACTGGAATATTTTGCCTTGCTTTCAGAGGCTCTTGGTTTTAGAGTTAAAAGGTATCTCATAAATCATCCATTCTGATCTCAATTTATAAATGAGGAAACAGGCCCAGACAAGGGTAGCAAGTAAGAATAGTATTTGAAAACAGATCTTTTCTCTTCTGAGACCATGTCCTCTTTCTACTCGGAGACTAAACACAATCTAAGGACACCAGTTGATTAGCGTTTCTGGATGGGGATGAGAGTCAGAGTGACAAATCAAAGGATGAAATGTCTAGAACTAGTCAAGCCAGATTACAGGTTCCATACCTAAGGCAGAGGTACAGCTAGATTTGTGAGTATAGGAAAGAAACAAATATTTGTTAAGCACTTACCATGTGCCAAGCATTGTGTTAAATTGTGAAAATACAAATGCATACAAAAAACAAAAAAAATCCTTGCTCTCTAGAAGCTTGCAGTTGAATGGGAAAAGAGAACCTACAAAAGGATGTTGAAAAGGCTGAAGAAACATAAGGGGGGGGAAGGATGAAAGTTAATCATACAAAGGCATGATTTTGAAGTCCAGAAATTCAGGAACAGGGTTGGAAGAGGATTAAAGGCTAACCAGGATGGTAAATTCCACAAAATGGAGGCCCAAGGAGACACTCACCAATGGGAAAAAAGAGTGGGTCTTGTGGAGGGCTATTCCAGGGCAAGAAAGCCAGAAGGACACCTGAATGTCCCAGAGTAAGGGAGTACCCCGGTGCTGAGGGGAGTTCCTGAGGGAGACAGAAGCAGAGGTATGGTTTGGAAGACTGACTAGCCTGGGCCTCTTGAAAAATAGAGGTCCCAAGAGGAATTCAGTAATAAGGAAAGGGATGGGCCTTGTGGAGGGATATTCCAGGGTGAGAAAACTGTAGAAACTATTAGATATTCCAGAGTATAGAGGCCTCAGAAACTAAGGGAAGTTCCAGGATTAGATAGTAGCATGACAGAAAGTCTGGGATGACTAGGACTGATGGTTAGCATAAGCTAATCCAGACCAAAGTCAGAGCTGGGTCTGAGGCCACTAAAGCTATTGATTGGCTTTCCTATATTGGTTCTGATTAGATGTCAGAGCAGGAAAGAGGAGGCAGAGCTGTCAGAGCACTGATTTGGAGCAAGGAAGAGTTGGGTTTGTATCCTACTCCCAACACCAGCTGGATAATTCTGGACAAACCATTTAACCTTTTGGAACCCCAGTCTCCTCAAATATAAGCTAGAATAATAATAGCACCTACCTCAAATCATTCAAATGAGTATAGAGCCAGGGAGGTTCAGTGGAAAGAGCAATGAACTTATAGTAAAAGGATCTGAATCCAAACCTTAGCTCTGTCATTTACAACCTCTGTGACCTTGAACAAGCAACCTAATTATCTTGGACATTAGTTTTATTATCTTTAAAATGAGGGAGGTGTACTAAATAACCTCTAAGGTAATTTCTAATTCTATGACTTTGTAAAATGAGATAAGTTATGTAAAATGATATAAAGGGATTTTCAAACTTTAAAGAACTATTTCAATGTGAGCTATTACTAGATGATTCTCCTCAGGATGCACAACTGTCTGAGGAAGAAAGATGTGGTTGGCCAAGAATGCAAGGTACTGATGGAGTCAGTTGTCAGGACCACAGATTCCAAGTCAGTGGTAAAACTATCTCTTCTGAAAGATGCTAAGTGGTCAATTTGGCCATGAAGTTTGATGAGGCCATTTCTGAGAGCTTCAGAAGCATCTTCTTTGAGCCTTCAGTTAGTTGAAATTGGGATAGAATTGAGAGGAGGGATCTTGCATGCACTGTATGGTGATAAAAAGCCTTTTCCTTGGCTGCTGAACCAGAACTGAATGAGCATATATACAAAAAGATTATACATAAAAGACATTGTATTCAATCATCACTCTGTGAAAAACCTTAAAATTGGGCTATAGCTAGTTCAAAAAATCAATTAAATTTTACTTTAAAATGCAGACTTTGCAAAAGACTTCATTTAATCAGCCCCTTTCCTTTCTCTTTCCCCTAAAAAGTCTCTCTGACTCAAAAAAGTGTATCTTTCCAATGGCACCTCCATTTAAGGGTCAGAGGATTCTTGGCTTTCTTTTTATCTTGGATCCAATATTCCCTAGCTGAGGGACCAAACATAAGTCACTTTTCTTCTGGGAAAGCCAGTTTACTCAGCTTTAAAAAGAGAATAATGATCCTTGTTCTCTGTACCTAACAAAGTCATTGTGATAGATTTTGTAAACCTTTATGAGATCAAGAAATGGGAGCTGTTATTAAGGATCATTATTATCATTATCTCCTTGCACTACAGCTCTGACCCCAGATGCAGTTCCCTTTTCTAAACCAAATCACAACAGCTTGACCTAACTGCTAATTAAAGAAGCAATTGTGTATGACTAAGGATACTACAAAGGACTATCTAGTTCCATGATAACAACATCTCAACCATTCTTGAAAATTAATAGTCATCACCCTTCAATAGATAAGTGGTCAAGGGATATGAACAATTTTCAGAAGATGAAATTAAAACCATCTCTAGTCATATGCAAAGTTGCTCCAAATCACTATTGATCAGAGAAATGCAAATTAAGACAACTCTGAGGTACCACTACACACCTGTCAGATTGGCTAAAATGACAGGAAAAGATAACGATGAATGTTGGAGGGGATGTGGGAAAACTGGGACACTGATACATTGTTGGTGGAACTGTGAATGGATCCAACCATTCTGGAGAGCAATTTGGAGCTATGCTCAAAGAGTTAACAAACTGTGCATACCCTTTGACCCAGCAGTGTCTCCACTGGGCTTATATCCCAAAGAGATCTTAGAGGAGGGAAAGGGACCCACATGTGCAAGAATGTTTGTGGCAGCCCTTTGTGTAGTGGCTAGAAGCTGGAAACTGAAGGGATGCCCATCAATTGGAGAGTGGCTGAATAAATTATGGTAAATGAATATTATGGAATATTATTGTTCTGTAAGAAACGACCAGCAGTTCAGAGAGGCCTGGAGGGACTTGCATGAACTGATGCTGAGTGAAACGAGCAGAACCAGGAGAACATTATACACAGCAACAACAATATTACAAGATGATCAATTCTGATGGACATGGCTCTCTGAAACAAAGAATTGTCTCAAACCAGTTCCAATTGTTCACTGAAGAAGACCATACACACCCAGAAAGAGGGTTATGAAATATGCACCACAACATAACATTTTCAGGCTCTCTATTGAGGTTTGCTTGCATTGTGTTTCCTTTCTCTGATTGTCTTTTTTTTTTCTTGTAGATAGGATTTTTCTTGCACAACTTGTCAACTATTATTACATTATTAACATGTAGTGGACTTCCTGCCATCTAGGGGAGGGGAGGGGACTGGGGGTAAAACTTGTAATGGAAAGCTTTGTAAAGATCAATGCTGGGGAACTACCCATACATATGTTATACAAATAAAAAGCTTTAATAAAAAAAATAAAGAAAAAACAGGAAATTAATAGCCATTTTGCTCTCCAGCAGTTATTGGCTTTGTGGCAGGAGGAAGGCACCTTCTGGGAGTGTTACTTTGAGTGACAATGGAGTCAATTACTCTCTACCAGGGTTCACTACATTCATCTCATAAGATCATATATTGGGAGCCAGAGAGGACCTTTATCAGTTATCTAACCATCTTATCTAACAAATAAAGAAACACAAAGTTTGATTTGCCTTATGTCCCACAAGTCCCATAATCATTTAGATTCTAGGGCTGAGAATGGCCAAACCTTTCATTTTATATAGGGGTGAAATGACTTTTCATTGGCCTAAGGACACACAAACACAAACACACACAGATGTGTGTATGTGTGTGTGTGTGTGTGTGTATATATATACATATATATATGTATATATATATATATATATATATATATATATATATATAGTACATACATACCTACACACATATGTATGGTAGGAAATGCAAGAACCAGAATCCAAATCCAAGTCTTTTGCTTTCAAATCTAACACTGTTCTACATGTCACACTTGGACTTGAACACAGACTTTACCAAGTTAATTTTAAAGTTAAAGTTTTAAAGTTAAAGTTAAATTTTACCAAGTTAAATTAATCAGTTTCTATTAGCCTATGTTTTCATTATTCTCTTTACTTTCTCCTCCTCTTTATTCCTTTCTCTAGTCCCCTTCTTTACTTCTACCTGTCTATGTTTCAGTTGCTTTACTCCAAGTCCAGTTCTTGATTATATTCCACTGCCTTTTCAGTATCTGTTCCTATGGCAGCTCTCAGTCATTCACTGTCACCCAGCTCAGAGAAGCACAAGCTTTAGGGCATCAAGTCTATCCAATGAACGACAGAGATTCTGGTTGGAGCACCCTTCATTGCCTCTGGATTCACAGCCATTCTGTTGGATGTCTGACTCAAATGACAAATTGTGGGCCACTTGTAGACCCCAAACAATATGGGAGATCCAATTTTAATTTCCTACTGAATCAGTTCATTAAGCGTAATAGTTTCTGACTTCCTACTGCTACTTCCACTTTCCAGCAAAGCTTGGAAGTAAGGTTTAGTGTGCACCAACAGATGTTGCAACTGAGCTCATCATTACTGGCTCTGATGATGCTTACCTTATTCTTCATCAGGGAAGTCAACCTTAAACTACAGCTTGTCCAATGTGTCTGTCTTTTATGGGTCTTGTCCAATGTGTCTGTCTTTTCTGGGTCTATGTTGTTCTTGGAAGAAGGTGACATTATGTGCAAGCAACACACAGATGTGGCTTCTGGCTTTCACTGGAAAACTAACAGAGCTGCAAGGTAAGATGAATGTAGTGAGAGTGCTTGTTAACAACCCTGAAGTCATTCAGCTAATGTTGTGAAGACTGTTTGGGAACTGTCAAAGACAAACTGGTAAGTGTGCACAGAATATCTGCCTGTTCTGATACTAGAGTTCGTGTGAATGATGCCCTTTTAACAATACTGTGGGGGAAGCTTTGAAACTCAGCATGAGCTCCCTAATATTTCTAATATTAGAAGAGAGACATTCTGAGAGATCCTAGAGGGTAAGAATGGTATTCTTTCTGTTTTATAAAATGCCTAATATAATGTCAATGTATTCCAAGGGATTATATACACACATGTGTATATATACATTTGTGTGTATATATATACACATGTATGTACATATATACATATATAATTGTCCCTTATATAGATACATATTCTCCCTTAAAGTATGTATTCAAATTTATGTAAAGTGAAAACTGTGTCGGTGCAGTAATACCTTAAATTGCAAGTCATTTGTATATATACAGTGAGAGATATCTATCTATATTTGTTTATATCCATATGAGTATCTATTCTGATATTCATCTATTTATCCAATCAAGGTAGGTATACATAGCTACATACCAGAGAGGAATAAGCAGCATTACAGTTGATGACCTTTTTGTCTCTGGGCTTTCTCTTCAAACTAACAAGAGTATAAGCTCTTTTTTTGAGGCAATTGGGGTTAAGTGACTTGCCCAGGATCACACAGCTAGGAAGTATTAAGTATCTGAGACCAGATTTGAACTCAGGTCTTCCTGACTTCAGGGCTGGTGCTCTATCCACTGCACCATCTAGCTGCCCCAAGAGTATAAGTTTTTTAAGGGGAGACACTATACACAGTTCTTGCTTTATGCCAGTTTGAGTACCCATTGCATTGGTTCAGGCTCAAGTTCCTGGCACATGGTGACAAGGGTGGCAGCTGCAACAGCAGTTTCTAAGCCCCACGCATGAAATCAGCTCTAACTGCAGAGCCATAGAGAAAACAGCCCTAGGAGCTCAAATTATTCTGAGTTAACCAGAATCATTTAAGATTCAGAGAAATCAATAACAGAGGGATTCAAAGTTGATAGGCATATTTACACACTATTGGTAGAGCTCTTTGAAGTTGTCTACAAAGCAAATTGGAATTATGATGAGAAAAAAGGAATTAAAATGTTTGTATTCTTTAACATAGAGGTGTCTTTGCTAATTAAGGCGAATAAGCATTGATTAAACACCTACTTTGTACAGTTTTCCAAATATTACCTCATCATATATGGTAGACATGTATACCAATGAGGTCAAAGAAAGATCTCGAATATTCTAAAACATTCATAGTAGCATTTTTGTAATAACAAAGAAGTAAAAACAAAATAGATGCCCATTGATTAGGGAATGGCTAAAAATAAATTGTGGTATATGAATGTTAAATTTCATGAAATATGAAGAATCATAAAAAGCAAATACAAATGACTATAACGAAGAAGAAAGAACAAGAAGTACTTAAGCATAGAGTGATTTTAATGCCTAAGCTTGACCGCAAAGAAGTTTGTTAGTAAATGCACCTTTTCCCCTTTTTAAAGAAGCAAGGGACTATGGTTGTGAAAAATTGGATATAGGTCAGAAACTGTTGGTATGTTGGTTGGTTTTGCTAAACTACTCCCCCCCACCATTTTAAAAAGTTTTTGTTATTATTAACTGCTCACTGGGTAGGGAAGGAAGAATGATAAATTCAGAAAAGAAGGTGAGGTAAAAATAAAGGATATCAATAAAATTAAATTCTTAAAAATCTTGGTTATTGTTCTTAGAAACTGGCATTGGAAGTATTTACAAATGAATGATAAATAAATATTTAAAATGCCAACTATTCTCATGCCAGTCAAGAAAAGGGGAAGGGTTTTAGGATAATTTTTCAAAGACACAAGAGAGATGTTCACAATAATGCTGCTATTTGCCAAGTCCTTTATCAAACACTCTCCATGTACTCCATATTATGAAAATAAAGCTGACAATTCAGCTATATTCCATAACCTGGATGGCTCAGGTGTCAGTATCGTGTAACTTTGGATTTTGGGTGGTAAACAATAATTTGGGTAGATACAGAATATTGCATCAAGGAGGTCCAATTAGATGAGATCAGAGAAAAGATCCTATTTATTAGACAACTAATCGTTAGACAGTTTTTCCTTAAACTAAGTTACGGATCTTTTTTCCCTGTACCTCCCATTGATAATTGAGCTCTGCCCTCTCAGAGAGAGCTGAACACACTGAATTATTATACACTTATTAGTTCTTCAAATACTTGAAGAAAAGTATCATGTCATTTCTCAATATTGTTTTCTGTAGTCTAAACTTCAATTTTTTTCAATAGTTCTTTCAAGGCATGATCATCTGTATTATTCTTACACTGGTCAATGATATCTGACCATACCCAAATCTATGACTTTCCTAAAGTGATGCCTTGAACTAGTCATATTATCATAGATATGGCCTGATAAAGAGAGAGCCCAGTGGGATTATGATATCCCTAGTTCTGGACAGTATACTTTTTTGAATACAACATAGGATGGCACTAGCTTCTTGGATAGCTTGTTACGATTCAACCATATTGAATTTACAATCCACTAAAACTCTTTTCTTCACTTTTGACATTAATTGCTACTGTCTAGCCACACCTCCATTTTGTAGTAGTGAATCTGGATTTTTAAACTCTAGTGGAAAACTTTGCATGGATCCCTATTAAATTTGATATTATTAGAACTGACTGATTTTTCTAGCCTTTTAATATACTATATCCTAATGCTCTCATCCAGAATCTTAGCTATTACTTTCAACTTCATATTGTAATGTTATTCTTTCTATTACTTCACTCAAGTCACTGATAAAAATATTGAATGGCAAAGGGCTAATGCCTTATCCCTGTAGAATTCTATAAAATATCCCTCTCTAAGAAATCACTATCCTATTAATTATTCTTTTTGTGTCAAGAACCTACTTAACTGAAGTAGATCCTCTACTTCATATCCATCCATTCAATCCCCAGGAAGAGCATTACTTTGTTCAATGCTTTTCTGAAATCAAATATATTCTATCTACCACATTCTCCTGATCTACCATTCTAGTTACTGAATCAAAAATGGAAATGAAGTTCACCTTGCATGACATGAACTTGATGAAGCCATGTGCTGGCTCTTTCTGAGCAGCACTTCCTATTCTAAATTCTAACAAAACATTCCTTTAATAGTGTAGTCTAGAATTCTGGTAGAAATAGAAGTCAGGTTTATTGCTTTATACTGTATAAATAGCCCATTCTCCTTTCCCTTTTATGAGAAATGACCATTTGTAGTATTCTAGCCCAGTACCACATTTCCTATTCCCCATAGTGTTTCACAGAGCGATCCTTCAATGGGAGTGCTTCAATTGTCACACCTTTCTCTTTTTTTCTGTACCCTGAGAAAGAGTTCACTCAGATCTGGTGATCTAAACTCAATGAATCACATCATATTCTTTCCACCCACTACGGTTTTCCTCTCTTGTTCCTTCCCTTCGTTTTTTTCCTTCTTTTATTTTAAATTACTCTCTCCTCTCTATTCTCTCTTAAGGCCCCCCTGATTTGTACCTTTCCCCTCTTTCCCCCCATATTGTCATTACATCTACACAACTCCAATGTCTCCATATTTCACCTGCTACATGTAGGGAAACAGTTGGAGGATTAGTTGCTGAAACATAAAAGCAGTGGGACATAGATGGGATCCATGTGATGCAAGTGAAACTTACAGGATTTGGAACCTAAAAGTGTGAGGTGAAGAAATCATGAATAACGTATATAAGGAAATGATAGCAGGGCTGGTATTGGAAATGGAACAGGGATTTTGAAGCTATAAGCAATTTCCCCAAACATTTGGTTTAATATTCCTCATTTTACCAAAACACAACAAAAAAGAAAAAGAGAGAAGAAAGAAAAAAAGAAAGAAGGAAAAAAAGAAAGAAAGAAAAACAAAAGACGAAAAGACAAAGAAAAAGACAGAATGTCAAAAAAAGCAAAGAAAGATGGAAAGAAGGATAGAGAGAAAGAAAGACAAAGAAAGGCAGAAAGGCAGAGAGAAAGGAAAAAAGAAAGGCAGAAAGAAAGAAAGACAAAGACAAAGACAGAACATCAGACAGAAACAAAGAAAGACAAAAAGAAAAAAAAGAAAGAAATGCAGAAATAAAAAATTAAAGAAAGAAATAAGAAAAGAAAAAAGGAAAGAAGGAAGAAAAGAAAAAAAGCAAAGAAAGAAAGAATGAGAAGGAAGGTGAGAAAAAAGAAAAAGCAAAAAAAAGAGAAAGAAGGAAGGAAGGAAGGAAAGAAAGAAAAAAGGAAAAAAGAAAGGAAGGAAGGAAGGAAAGAAGGAAAAGAAAAAGAAAAGAAGAAAGAAAGGAAGGAAGGAAGAAAAGATAGAAAGGAAGCAAGCAAGCAAGAATGAATGAATGAAAGAATGAAAGAAAGAAAGGCAGAAAAAAAAGAAAGAAAAAAGAGAGAAAGGCAGAAAAAAAGCAGAAAGAAAGAAAAACAAAGAAACAGAGAAAGAAAGACAAACACAGGGAGAAAGAAATAAAGAAAAGAAAAACAGAAGAAAAAAAAGAAAGAAAGGAAAAGAGGAAAGGAAGGAGAGGAAAGGGAGGGAAAGAGAGAAAAGCAGAAAGAAAGCAAAGCAGAAATAAAGGCAGAAAGAAAGAAAGGAAGGAATGTAGAAAAAGAAAGAAAGAAATGAAAGGAAGGAGGGAGGGAAGGAAGGAAGGAAGAAAAGATAAAAAGGAAGCAAGAAAGGAAGGAAGGAAGGCAGAAAGAAAGAAATAAGGAAAGAAGAGAGAAAGACAAAAAAGGACAGAAAAAAAGGAAGGGAAAAAAGACAAACGAAGGAAGGAAAACAAAGAAAGAAGGAAAGAAGAAAGAAAGACAAGGAAAGAAAGAGAGAATGAAATAAAGCCCGAAAGACTGAGAGACAGAAAGGCAGAAAAAAGAATGAAAAAGAATGAGAAAGAAAGAAAGGAAAGAAGAAAGAAAGAAAGAAAGGAAGAAATGAAGGAAGGAAGGAAGGGAGAGAGGGAGGGAGGGAGGAAGGAAAAAAGGGAGGGAGGGAGGAAGGGAGGAAGAAAGAAAAAGAGAGAGAGAGAAAGAAAGAAAAGGAAGGTAGGAAGAAATAAGGAAAGAAGAGAGAAAGGGAAAAAGAAAGACAGACAGAAAGACAGGCAGACAGAAGGAAAGACAGACAAACAGAAAGAAACAAACAAACAAAGAAAGAAAAACAAAAGAAAAGGCAAAAAAGAGAGAAAGAAAAACAAAAGGCAAAAAAGAAAGAAAGAGACAGAATGAAAGATAGAAAGAAAGAAAGAGATGGAGGGAGGGAGGATGGAGGGAGGAAGGAAGGAAAGAAGAAAGGAAGGAAGGGAGGGAGGCAGGGAGGAAGGAAGGAAGAAAATATAGAAAGAAGAAAGAAAGAAAGCAAGAAAGAAAAAGAAGGAAAGACAGAAAGAAAGAAAGACAGGGAGACAGAAAAAAGACAAAGACAGAAAGAAAGAAAAAGAAAGACAGACAGAAAGAAAGAAAGACTGAAAGGCAGAAAGAATGAAAATAAGAACAAAAGAAAAAAAGAATGCAAAACAAAAGAAAAGAAACAAAGAAAAACAAAAGGCAAAAAAAGAAAGAGAGGGAAGGAAGGAGGGAGAGAAAAAAAGGTAAGGAAAAAAGAGTGGAAAGGAAAGAAAGAAGGAAGGAAAAAAGAAAGAAAGGATGGATGGAATGAAGAAGGAAAGAAAGAATACAAGAAGGAAAGAAATAAAGGTAAAAGGGAAGAGCGAAAGAACAGAAGAAAGTTGAAAAAGGAAAAGAGTAAAAGAAAGAAAGGAAGGAAAGGAAGGAAGGGAGGGAGGAAGGGAGGGAGGGAGGGAGGGAAGAAGGAAGCAAAAAAAGAATAAAAGAAAGGAAGGAAGGCAGAAAGAAAGAAAGTATGGCAGAAAGAAAGGAAGGAAGGAAGCAAGAAAGAAAGCAAGAAAAAAATGGAAGCATGGAAGAAAGAAAGAAAGTAAGGAAGGAAAGAAGGAAGGAAGGAAGGAAGGAAGGAAGGAAGGAAGGAAGGAAGGAA
>JAJPUD010026004.1:0-16992 GCA_023553655.1 Myrmecobius fasciatus
TGCCTGGCTTATATGGCTGCTATATAAATACTTATTCCCTCTCCCTTACTCTTATCAGACATTTTGTTACAGTGTTGTGGGGCTTATCTTTGTTGTGTACTTAGTGTTTTTCAGTGGTTACCTTTTTTCAAACTAGCACCAGAGAGTTCAAATGAATACTGCTTTATTGTGTAATGTGAAATCCATCATTACTTGCCACATTTTTCATTATCTCCCTTGATGTTCTTTGGAAACTTTGAATTTTGACAATGACATTCCTAAAGGCTTTTCTTTGGATGGTTTCTTTTCATAGGTGGCCAGTAATTTTTTTTCCCTCTATTTTTACTTTTCTGTTTCATTTTAATAGATTTGGAGGATCCTTCTTAAAATATGGTATCCAGTCCTTTTTTTGGATATGATTTTAAATAATTTTTCTTTGACCTATTTTCCATGTTAATTTTTAGACACTTTACATTTTTCCCCCTAATATTGTTGTCCCCTGAAATCATTGATTTTTGTTTGGTCTATTCCACTTTTCTCTGGGTTTGTTTCTTGGGTAAGGTAAGATTTTCTAAGTTATTTCTTCACCTTTCAGTGCTTTTTTCCAGACATTTCATTTCGGTTAAATTTAATTTTTTAAAATCTCTTGGTTAATTTAAAACATTCTGTTTGGATGTTGTGGAATTATTTGTTTCCATCTGTGTTTGAGTCTTGGGTATCCTTGAATCCATAATATTTTTTGGTATTGTTGCAAGCTTTTATCTATTATTCATTTCTCCAGCCTCAATCCCTGCTTTGGAAATCCCTGCCACAACCAGGTTTCACCACTTCCTATGCTCTCAGCTGTGTTAATCAGGCCTGATCTTGATTCTTTGGGTTATTGGTGGCTTCCACTTCCCCTGCTATATGTTTTACCCGGTTGTTCTGATTTCAGGACCCTTCTCTCTAACATGCCCCCATCCCCTCTTCTCCCATACACTGCAGATTGAGTTCAGTGTGATGTGGTCTTTGGGGGCTTCTATTTCAGATCAGCATGCTTCAAACTTCCAGTGTCCCTGGAGTTCTTGATTTGTACCCTGCATCCTGGAACTTCCTCATTTGAGAAAACTTCCAGTCTTCAGCTACTGAGCCATCTAAGCTTCAGGTGTCCCTGGAGCACCTTTTTTTTCTGTTTTAGCAGGAGGAATCTGGCTTGTTTATCTGTGACTAGCTGTCTTTTTGTGTAATCTTAGGCTTGTTAAAGGCACATGCTGTAGTTTTTTGTTGTTGTTTTTTGTTGGTTTTTTTTTGGATTTCTTCATCACTTTATTCTGTTGCTCTTTTTTATCTTTTTGCAGGAGATGTTTAGATAAGGCTGGGCTCCTCTCTAACTATTCATGCAACCATTTTAACTAAAAATTAGATGGGCTTTAAAAGTTTTGGACTAACTGAGGGAAATGGACATCTAGACAGCACTCTAGGAAAAGGGCATAGCAATAATATCAAGGTGAGAATGAGCATGAATTATGTAGGAGATAGCCAAGAGACCAAGCTTCTGCTTTGAGTAAAAGGGATTAATTAGTTCGGATTGGCTCCTACTACCAGACTAAATACTAGACAGGTTGCAGGAAGAGCTACAAAGAACAAAATAATAATAGCATTTACATGTAGCACTTACTGTGTGCCAGACACCATGCTAAGTGCTTTACAAATATTAACTCATTTGATACTCACAGCAATCCCAGGAGGTTGATATTATCCTCTTCTTACAGCTGAAGAAACTCCCTTCCTTTGAAAATTAACTATCTAGATAGCTAAAGTGAGCTAGGTTGTGGAGGGCCTAGAGCAACAAAATGATCAGTGATAGTTATAGTGATAAGAATTTGTATTCATTCATTATGAATTTATTAACATCTGATACATAGTAGGCATTGTACTAGATCCTGTCTCTAGGTATCTTCAAGATTTAAAAAGATTTGTGTGCTAGTATAACTAGAATCATAGTATGCTCAATTCAGTTGACCTTTGAGGTCTTATGGTACAATTTCCGCATTTAAAGATGTCCTCTCTTCACATATAATTGAGGTCATCTTCATTGCCTTTTCATTGGTTAGGGGAGGAATAAGAAGAAGAAAGAATTCAGAAATCAAATTTTTTTTTTAAATGAATGCTAAAAATAACTGATTTTTTTTTAAAGGAAGAGATAAAAACTAAATAAAGATGTCTCTTCTCTGTAAGTTTGTCTACAGTCACACAAGGAGTTTCCAGCAGTCAGAAGTAAAACTTGCTCTCTGAACAAATGTAGACCAGGAGCTGCCTCATAGAATACTGGATTCCCCAAGTGGTTTATAGAACCATGTCCAATCTGTCTGAATGAACCCAGAGGAATGGCTTTGTATGAGAAAGGCAACAGTAGCTGGACGCAATGGAATCCTTCCCACTCATAGTGAATGTGGGTAGCCCAGAGCAGTTCCCAAGGCATCTTTAGCAACTCTGCAAAAACCCCTCACCTTCAGGCTGGGTAAATAGAAATTCTGTTTGGGGAAGGAGGCCTTGTTTCCAAGATTTGAGATAGCCCTTTATCTCTGGGCAAACAGTACCACACCTCCTGTAACCTAAACAGGAGACTGCCACCAGACTCATGGATTACTTCGGGATGTATTTGTACTGCCTACAAAGCGTGAAAGGGAAAAGGATGATGGCTTAGGTGGCTCAGGTAGGGGTGCCCTATCAAAACAAAGTACATAGAGCTCACACACCACTCCACAGCCCATGGGGAAGATAAAAAAGAGAGAAGTCCTTCAGCTAGGTGTTCCTGTGGCATCTTATCACCTGGAGCAGGATGTTACTAAGCACTTATCCCACTGATGAGTTTAAAGGTCTGGCTCTGCTCCAACTAAGGAATGTCCTGTCATAGTGTAGCCTGGGCTATGGATGGATGAATTGTTTCTATTTTTCACCCTTGACTAGAAGAGCCAGCCAGGAAGCCTTACACTTCATCAAATAGCCTGTGTGGTTGATTCCCTCCATTGATGCCTAAAATTGCACTCTCCACTTTAGGAAACTCTTCTTCTATAGTACAGCTCCTCCCCTTAGAAATAAAACACTTTACCCTTATTTTTTTTATTAATCACTTTCTCATTTACTTTATTTATTTATTTTTATTATTTACTCTTATAATGTGTATTTACACATTGTAAATTACTTCAATGTCATACTGCCTTCACCAAAGACAAAAGTAGGAAGAAAAGGCAGGAGCTGAAAGATTCTAAAACTTCTCATTTTTGTTAAGTAAGGGCCAGCTGGGCTCTCATTCTTTACCGTTCTTGAGTAGCAATTACAACAACAATAAGACTAGCACCCCCTCTGTGTGGTGCTTTAAAGGTGGCCAACAGTGTTATGAAATAGGTGTTTGAAATCCTGTTATTCTCACTTTCCACGGGTAAGGAGTCTTCCACCCTAAGGGTCCTCATTATGATTACAGTAATTGTAGAGGAAAAGGAAGTAGATTCTTAGGACATATATTCATGATAAATCATCAGAAATCAAATTTTAAAAACTAAATTGAACAATATTAACAGGAAAATCTGTAATTAAAAGCAGCAGCTATGTGGCACATTGGATAGAGTTGAGCCTAGAGTCAAGAAGCCCTGAGTTCAAATCCAATTTATTAGACATTTAACAAGCTGTATGATCTTGGGCAATCACTTGACCATGATTTGTCTCAGTTTCTTCATCTGTAATATGAGGATAATAATAGCATCTACCTCTCTCTGTTGTGGTGATCAAATGAGATAATAATTATAAATATGCCTAGCACACAGTAAGTGCTATATAAATATTAGCTGCTATTATTATTATATTATTAACTTCTTATAAATCAATTGAAAATAATCTCCCCACAGACTACTCAGGGAACAAGTTTTGGAGTGTGTTCAGGAGGAATACCTTTTTTTGTGTTGTTGCTGGAGTGCTGGAAACTGAGCAGTTTCTGGCCTCCTAACCTATGCCTCTGAGGAAATTAAAGAAAAAACTTCCTTGGTTTATTGCTTGAACTGCTCTCTTGGGCACCTCCTTCTCACCTTTCCCTGATTGAGGCTCCCATTGTAACTGGTGCATCTCTGCCATGGTCAGCACCAGTGAACTGGCTCTGTGTCTGTGGTGTGAGGTAATGGAGACTTGGAAGCCTTTCTCTCTACATAAAACTTATTCCTTTCTAATCCCATCATGCCCTGCCATGTAAAATTGTCATTTGTAAACCCAAAGAGGGTCCCAAACCTGGCATGTGGAAGGAGGGAAGGAGAGCAAATTATGTCCAATTCTCATAGCAAAGTCTCTTGCTTTTATTTGCAGGAAAGGAAACTGAGACTCACAAAATGACTTATAAGTGGCAGAACTGGGACCAAAACAGAATTTTATGTCCTGAGTCCAGTGCAATACCCAAAGTCATAAACTTCCTCTGAAGACAGGGAGATTATCATCCTCCCTCACTTTTAAGGGGTGAGGAGGAGATAGTATGTAGCACTGAAAATTAAGGGACCTTCTAGCCTTGCCATTGAATAACCATATAACCACAACCCTCTGGTCATGCCAGGGTTTTAGTGAGACTTTCATGAAATAATGAATATGAAAGCACTTCAGAATATACAAAATGTTATACAAACATAAAGGATTATTTTGGCATTGGAGCTACTTTAGTCAGGAATTTTATCTTCCTTTTTATAATGTGGGTTTTATGAAACTTGAAAGAAATTGAGATGTAGGATTAGATGGATTAAATGCTGAAGTGGAGCTAGACCTTTGCCCACAGTTTGGGGATGAGTAGAAGCAGCCATGACCATAGCATCTCTAATTCAAGGAGCCTGGGTGGGAGCCTCTTGATGAGGTCACCTTTTCTTCCCCCCCTCCCCCCCCCCAACGTCCCCATTACAGGGCTGGATTTCATAAGAGCAAGAAAGTAGGCCCAATATCCTAAGGTTTTATTGGTGAGGGAAAACATATCATGCAAAGTTCAAAAATAGAACTAAAAGTAAATATATAATTACTCTCTGTGTGTCCATGTACCACACCTCTCTGCTTCTTTACAGATTATTTTCCAAAGGAAATTGCCTTCCATTGCTTTATTGTATTACTGATCTAGTGGCCCAAAAGAGCTACTTGTTCTTCCATTAATTTTATGAACGGAAAGAACTGTACCTTCCCTTCTGAATGGGAGAGGTGGGAACACCAAATATTGATAAATTGGATTTGAAATATACAATTCCTATAAACCAAAAATTGTGACGATAGAGTATCCTTGTTCCAACCACAGGGGAGAAAAACCTGCTCAACAGCTCAGGGAAAAAGAGTCCTAGAACGTCAGAGTGGGAAGGGCCTCAGAAGTCATTAGTACAACCTGTACCTAAGCAGGAATCTTAAAATGGTTATTCAACTTTTATTTGAAGACCTCCAGTGATTGGAAAACTTAGAGGAATTCCTTGAAACCACCCCTTCTTTTAGACCATTTATAGAAAGATTTTCCTTAAATTGAGCAGAAATCTGCTTCCCTCAGATTTACATCTGTTGTTTCTGGGTTGGTCTTCTGGGACCCTCTTTCTCCTGAAAACATTTTTCAGGTAGTTACATATTCTACTCATAGTCTTGCAAAGTGCTTTCCATGTGTTACCTCATTTGATTTTCACAACAACCTTATGAGGTAGTTAGATTAATTATTCCCATTTTACAGATGAGGAAATAGATTTCATATTCTCCAGTTTGTCAGTGTCCTTCCTAAAATCTGTTGCTCATAATCCAATACAATCTGACCAGAGTATTGGATTACAGAATTCATACTGCTGTAGATGATGGTCTCACTATACTGTTCTGGTCTTTTTCTTCCCCTTCACCCCCAAGTTGGTTGGTTAGTTTCTCTGTCCATCCACTCGGATCTCTTTAGACAAAGGCCATTTTCCCTCTTTTTTGTTAGCACCTTCAGAGTTTCATTCTATAGTTTCTTTTCCCTGGAGGGTTAACGTTCCTGCTAGAATTGTAGGCCATGAGATCCTATCTGCCTTTTCTCAGAATGCTTTCTGGCATGTATTTGACTGTGTCTTTTTTTTTCTCGCCTTCTGTTAGCAGTTCTTAATAACTATTACCAGTTCTTAAATGGATTGGCATTTTCCTACAAAGTTATCATCCTTTCCACTGCAAAAGCCAGTTTCTCCTTGTTGCCAAGATGAGTTACAAAACAGCAGTTCCTTTTGTTATTTCCATCTACCTTTGAAAGGATGAAATTATCATTAATACAAGTCCAGACATTATTGTCTGTACTGCTTTTGGTAACAGATGTTCAGACAATTCAAATCCCTCTTCACCTACATATTATGCTTCCATACTAGGCTTGTAGTCTTTTCCAAAAAGTCTTAATGCTTTCCTTTTCTGTCCAGGTGGTCTGTAGCTTACTCTGATGATATCAATTTTGTTTCTGCCCCTGCTGATTATTACCCATATGCTCTTAGATATTTCCATGCGTGTATCTTTTAAAATTCATTGCTGCTTTTCCTTTTCTCTCCTTTATCTATCCTGTTCCTTTTGAATAAGGCTTACCTTTCTAGAACTAGATTTGATTCTGCTAAGTCTCAACAGACTTACAAAGTCAAATCTCTTCCTGACCTTAAGCCATATCTTGTGTATTTGTGCATGGATATCTGAAACCATCAGTTTTGGTATTGGTTTCTTTCTTCGATTTTATCTGTAGTGAATTTCTAGGTGTATCTACTACTGTTCTACCTTGTAGCTAGCTTCTGAAGTAACAGTGCCACAGGAATGCAAAGTATCAGATATCCTAATTTGTATAAAAGGAAAGAAAATAGAATCCATAAATTACAGGCTAATATACTGGACATTAATTCCTGCTAAAAACCCAAAGCATATTATAAAAAGAGTAGTTAATTATCATGAAGAACAGATCCTGCCAGGCTAGTCTATCTCCTTTTTTGACAATGTTACTAGGCTGGTAGATGTTAGAAATACTTCATTTGTCTATATTTTAGCAAAGCATTTTGCACATTTATCATAAATGGATGAACTGGTTGAGTGGCCAAACCTAAAGAAGAATTGTTCTTATCAATTGTTCTGGGTCAACTTGGATGAACTCTTTAACAGAGTATTCCATGGATCTGTGTTCTCCCTTTCTCTTTTACATTTTTATCAAAAATTAGTGGACAGGCTGCCTAAAAGAATGGATGACAGAATCAGTTTACAAGCAGATCTCAATAGACTAAAATCTGAGCCACATCCAAGAAGATAAAAGGTAGTAGAGATAAATGGAAAAAAAAAAAAAAAAAGGTTTCTATTTGGTTTAAAAAAAAAATCCAAAATGGGGAAAAGATGACTAGATAGGAATGACTCTTGTTTTAATGTAGTTTAGATGTTTTAGTATACTGCAAACTTCGTGTAAGTTACAAGGGGACATCATAGCCAAAAAGTTGATGTGATCCTCATTTGCCTTGAGTCCATAGATGGATTTGTAAGTGAATTCTACCAAACATTTAAAGAACATTTAATTCCAATACTACATAAACTACTTGGAAAAATAGGAGAAGAAGGAGCCCTCCCTTTTCCTTTTATGACACAGATATGGTGCTGATATCTAAATCAAGAAGGTTCCAAAAGAGAGTCAAGTGTTCAGGAGCTAGGGAGTGATGGACCTACTATACTTTGCCATTGGTAGACCACATCCAGAGTATTGGATCCATCTCTATACAACACATTTCAGGAAGTCTTTGAACAAGCTAGAGAATGTCCAAAAGAGGGTGACCAGGATAGTGAAGGGCCTTGAGATCATGCCGCACAAAGAAAAAAAAAAAAAAAAAAAGGAACAAAATAGGGATATTTTGCCTAAAATAGAAATCATTTAGGGAAAACATGATACTTGCAGGCAAATATTTGAAGTGCCATGTGCAAGAAGAATCAGACTTAATTCAGCTTGACCCCCATGGGCAGATATAAAAGTAATGGATAGAATTTGTAGTAAGGCACATTCAGGGTTTGTATGAAGAAAAATGTCCAACAATTAGAGCTATTCAAAAGAAACTAACTACCTCCAGAAGAGGTAGTTTTTCTCTCACCAGAGGTTTGAAAAAAAAAGTCTGAATGAATGGCCATTTGTCAGGTGTGGGGTAAAGGGAATTGATGTTGATTGGACTAGGTGTTTCTAAGGTACTTTCCAGTTCTAAAATTTTTTTATTTTGTTCTCTTACTCTTGAAGAACTCCTCCAAAACCCAACTACCACTACCCTGTTATGCCCCCAAAATAATATTTATATTTGAGAGATGAGGAAATTTGTGCCCCAGGGCAACTAAACTTATCTTCTCCAAGGTCATCCAATAGCAGAGATAGGACTAACCAGAAAATAAATCTGGCTTTTAGTCTTTTCTACCCATAATACTGCCCATCTATTATTTTTTCCTCATTCAGGTTCTAGTTTAGAGTATCTGTTAAGAAAAATGATACCAGTTTGATCTATGATCCAAAGCAAAGAAATCTTTTCTATCTAGCTGAAAGATGACATTCCTTCCTTCCTTCAGCCATTTTTTTTCTCTGAAACGGGAGCTAGCTATTCCAGACTTTTTAGGTGGGTGACTTGGATTGTGCTCTATCAATTTTAATTTTAATCCTAACTTCAGAAGGGACACATTTCTCCAGGGCACCCTTCCTACTTTTTCTTCCCACCAGGCCTTCATCTTCTCCCTTTTGCCTTCTCTTTATCTTCTCTTTGTTCTTCTTTCCCCAACTAATCAAAAAAAATTCTTTATTGAGAGCCTTAGGGGCAGCATGATTCAAAATATAAAAAGCTTCCCTCAAAGTTAGGAAGATCTGAGCTCAAGTGCTGCGTGTGACACATAGTAGCTGTTTAAGGAAGTCACGAAACTATTCTTTATCCTACGAATTTTAACTAAGACTTTAAATTCCAAAACAAACTCTGATTTTTATTGGTAGAGAGAATTTTCCTAAATTAATAAAATCCAAGATCTGGAACAAAAAGAAATATGAAGAACCTACTAGCTATCATCAAGTGCTTAATTATACTGTATAGGGTAAAGGAAAAAAAGATGAAAGATAAGAAATTGCTATGGACTAAAGTTGTCAGGAAAGGTTTCCCAGAAGACAGAAAAGGGTGATAAAGATTAGAGAAGATATAGGAAAGATAAAATAAGGAAGTAGAATGAACATGGTGTGTTCATAGTGTTGTGAAATGATCTGGGAAACTGAAAATTTGCCTTGATGTGTAAAAAAAAAAAAAGACACCAGAAGATATAATAAATAGAAATATGAAGCAAATTTGGGAGAGCATAGTGGTTAGCAACATGGAACAACTATGCATAGACATCCATCACAGGTTACAAAGGTCTGTCATTTATTTCATAAGATAGCTTTGTGGATTTAATCAGCCATGACTCAGCAAGGCAGAGCCAGGTCATTAAGGAACTTGCTTTTTGGGTGAAATGACTTTTATAGTCTTGAGGGAAGCAGAGAAGTGTGGGGCAAAATCTGGGGAGTAAGGAGAGGAACTGGGAAGGAATGTGGTTGGCTAAAGATGCCAGCCAAGACAGTCTCAGAGGTTGAAGACAGGAGGGATGGATTAATAGTGGACTCCAGTTTCACATCATTCTGGACAAACAGGACAATCAGGGAGAAGTGACCAGATTACATGATTAATAATAGGAATAGGATAGTCTCACTTTAGCAATTCCTGAAAATAAGCTGGTTTAGTTCACAAGCTATTCCCATCAGCATATTGTCTAAGTGAAATGGAAACATTTTGAAGAGAGTCTTGAAAACCAAACAAAATCATTTGAACATGTAATCTTGTCATAGCTTACTCCATCGCTGTTCCCCAAATTCATTGTGAGATGTGGTCAACAGTGGGACGGGAGAGAACAGGACCAGTAATCAAGAAAATCTTGTTATCTGGCAAGATAACACAGGGAAAAATCAAGCAGGGAGTTCAATCAAGACAGGTAGGAATTAACAGGGATCTTTCCTGTAGATTGTATTGTGTCCACAGTCTGGCCAGATCATTACTGAACAGGGCTGGCATCTAAACCTCAGGCCAAATCTGTTGACTATTTGTCCTATTTGGGGTGCCATCCTGGATCCACTAAACTTCTTTAACCCTGACTTCTTTTTCCTCCTCTTCCTGTAGTCCACAAAATATTGGCATCTTTAGCCTTCTCTTTTTTCCCCATTGAGTTTGTTCCCTTGACAATCTTGTCTATTCTCCTGGTTTTAATTATACTCTCTATGCAAATGACTCCCAAATACACACACACACACACACACACACACACACACACACACACACACCCCCTTTACCTCTCCCCAGTTTTCATTCCCACACTTCCAAGTGCTTGTTGGACCTATCCATGTAGTTTTTCCATTTCACTCTCAGAATGTCCTGAATTTCTGCCTCAGTTTTCACATCTGTAAAAAGGAGATAATAATAGCATCTTACTGTCCAAGTTTATTGTGAGAATAAAATTTTTTTATAAAGTGTTTTGCCAACTTTTAAAACACTACCCAGATACTACCTGTTATCATTACCAACCTATCCAAATTCATATTATCTCTTCATAGTCTCCTAACTGTTCTCCGTACCTCTCTCCCATTTCCAGTCCATCATTTTCCTTCCCTGCAGGATAAAATAAACACTTCTCATCCTAACGTTCAAGATCCTAATTTGCTTCCTTATTTTCACTTCACATTTCTGCCCTCTGCCAACTGTAATTCTAAATGCAGTGAGAAAACCAGGCTTTCTTGAGTCAAGGATGCATATTAGGGAAGTGGAAAGGCTGGAAAAGTAGGTTGAGACCTGATTTAGAGGGCCTTTCAGTGTCAAGATGAATAGTGAGGACTTTTCCTAGTAGGCCATGGAAAACCACTGAAAGTATATGAGCTTCTACATCTCAGAAACAACAAGCAGCCAAATGTATGCTAACCTCTACAGCCCATGGCTCATACAGTCCTTCCAGATTCCCCTTTTCCTACTTCTGCCTTTGGAAATCTATGAGTTATTTCTCTTTGGCCTATCTTGAAGCTTTAGTTGAACTGTTGAATTTTCAAACAAACTTTGAAGAGAGTAGAAAAAGAAAAGTGAATGAAAGCAGTTGTTTAATCCATTAAGGGCACAAATGCCAGAGAGAGAGAGAGAGAAAGAGAGTGAGAGTAGAGGAGAGGAAGTCAGACCTTTGCTACCAAATAATCTATTTTATTAATGAAATTGAATTAGAAGAAATATCAAAACAAGTTTCTGGGGAGTATACTTTTGTGTGTGTGTGTGGGGGACATTGGCAAGCTAGAAAGTGACCATGACAGGGAGAGATCTAGCTAGTGTCTTATTAAAGATACTTGAAAGAGCTGGAGGTAATACTCTGCTTTTGTTGTTGTTCAGGCATTTTTTTTATTAATACTTTTTATTTGCAAAACATATGTATGGGTAATTCCTAAACATTAACCCTTACAAAGCTTTCTGTTACAAAGTTTTCCCCCTACTCCCCACCCCTCCCCTAGATAGCAGGATATCCACTACATGATAATTATGTTAGAATACTTAAATCGAATATATGTATAGTTATTGCCACACATCATTTTTTGTTCAGGAGAAATCGTATCTATAAGAAAGAATAATCCGATAAAGGAAATACAATGCAAGCCAACATCAATAGAGAACATGAAAATGTTATGTTGTGGTCACATTTCACATCCCTCTCTCTCTGGGTGTATATGGCCTTCTTCACTTGTTCAGGCATTTTTGAGTAGTATCCAACTCTTCATGACCCGATTTGTGGTTTTCTTGGCAAAGATACTGAAGTAGTCATTTTCTTCTCCACCTCATTTTACAGATGAGGAAAGTAATGTAAACAAGATTAAGTTATGCCCAGGGTCACACAGCTAGGAAATGTTTGATTTTAGGCCCAGCATTCCTTACCTCCCCTTATACTATACTTAGAATAGAAAATAAATGACTAACAAATATGTATCTTTAAATATTTGAAGATCTATTTTGTGAAAGAGGGATTAGTCTTGTGAGTGGTTCCAGGGGTAAAGCAAGGATTAATAATAAGAACTAACCCTTACGATAATGAAATGGGCTGCCTTGGAAGATAGCAAACATCTCATTGCTGGAAGTATTCAAGTAGAAGGGATGTATACAATGAGTTGGAAATTAGACTAGAATGACCATTGAAATTCCTTCTAATCATGAAATTTTTAAATTCTGTACTGATGTAGGCTAAGTGTGTTTGGGGCATCCATTCTTTAGCAAAACCTCAGCTATTTGTGGAATTGCACTCTGATCCCCCTCCCTGTTAAGATTTCCTAGTCTTAGTGCCATCTTCCCTCAAGAAGTAACCTGGAGCAACCTGATAAGCTAAATAAAGCCAATGTGTTAATGGCTGACTGTGACTTATTATTGCTAACAAAAATAACCCATATTGATATGAAGATTTTGTACTAAGTGATTGCTAAGATCCCTTCTGAATAACTGACTTCCCAATTCAAACCCCATCTTCAACAGAAAGCATTCCCTGTCCAGTGCTTTTCTCTTCTTATTTCCTATTTTTTATCTATATAGCTTGCTTTGTATATATTTATTTACATCTTGTCTTCCTCATTAGAGCATAAGCTCCTTGAGGGAATGGGCTGATTTGCTTCTTTTAATTTCCCAGTACTTAGTACAGTGCCTGGAACAGAGTAAGTGCTTATTGAATTTTTAATCTAATAGTTATGAGTTAATAGTTAATAATCTCATATGAATTGTCATAAGATTCTCTTGCTATGTAGAATCTGCCCAAGAATGTGGGTATGATGGCTTTAATGGACTTGGCAAGTATGTAGAGATATCTCCCTGACTTTTACAGGCCACAACTAAATCTCTTGTCTTTTCTTCTAGCTTTACCCAGGCCATGTTGAGGCAGCCGAAGATGGAAGGGTTGGATTGCCTAGGAGCCTATTATGTAGGCCTGGTCATCCTAGGAATCGGGATTGTCTTTGTTCTCTCCAGCTTCCATGCCCTTGGATTCATTGGGACATATTTAGGTAAGAGCTTAGGACAGAGCACCTGACACTAAGACACAGTTCTTGTCCTAGCCAGAACTGGCTGTGCAAGAAGGTCAGGAAGCTCTATACATTCACTATCAGCTATCTTCTTAGTGGTCATTGCAAGTGGCACCATATAATTAACTTCTCCACCTTATTATACTGGATAAAATCTCCCTAAGAATAAGAGTTGGAATCGAGAATTCTTAATTCCAGATTTAATTAAAAAACAATAACTATATAACTTTAAGAAAGCAGTTTATTCCCAGCTCCATTTGTAAAACAAAGCAGTTGGCCTAAATACCTTCTGAATTTGCTTCCTACCCAAGAATTCTATGATTTTATGAATGCTTTGAAGAAAAATTGAATATGCTGAAAAATTAAGTATGTTGATAGAATGTTGTTTTAGCAGATAGGTGCCATGGGAAATAGGAAGCTGAATGAAACCTGCTTCCTTCATTCTAGGAATACACTATCTAATAGAACCACAGAAATTTAGGGTTGGAAAAAAAAACAGTAGCCCAGCCATTTTCAGATATGGAATCTCCTTTACAAGTAACCCCATAGCTAGTCATCTAGCCACTGAATCAGGACTTCCAGTTATAGGAAACTTAATCATCTTCCCCATCAGCCCAATCTACTTTAGGAAGGCTCTAATATGTCAGAAAGTTTTAATTTATATCAAGCTGTAATCTCTTTTGCAATTTAAATACATCATTCTTATACCTCCTCTTTAGGATCAAACAGAAAAATCTAATCTATCTTCCATATGTTAATATTTGAATATCGTTAGAATTTTTCCCTCTTCCTTTAACATCATGTCTTCTCCCAATCACTTATGTGTCTTTCAGAGTTGATATGGCTTCTAGTCCGTGTGCCATATAAATTTGAGTTCTTTCTCCTTGGCCATAGTATTTTACCAGCAGCTTTTCTAAAATGTGAGACCTACAAGTGAATACAACATTCTAAATGAGGAGAAATCTAGATATAAAAGAATTAAAATCTGCTTTGTTCTGGAAATTTTTTTTTAATGAAGATCAAGGTTGTATTAATTTTTTTAGCTGCTTAGTCACACTCTTGACTAATAGTGAGCTAGCAGACCTTGAAAAAGCTTCTGGTTTTTTAACATTATTCTTAAAAAAAAAAAAGAGACATAGCTAGCAGGATAAAGCAGTAAATGATAAATTATTGTTATAGGCATGAGGTACACTAGGTCAGATGTAGGAGAGATTGCTGTAATCTGAGATGAAACAGAGAACCACAGAATTTTAGAATTTTAGTGTCTGGAGTTTCTTTTGAAGCCATCTCATCTAGCTTTACTCCAAAAAGAAAGTCATTCCATGACATACCTAATATGTTACTGCCTAGGCTTTGCTTCCACTTGAACATTTCAAGGCAAGGTATTCAATTCCATTTCTTCAACATTCTAGTTTCTTATAGAATAATATTGTTCTGTGGGAAATGTTGAGTGGGATGATCTCAGAAAAACCTCGAAAGTCCTTCATAAGCTCATGCAAACTGAAATGAACTGTGTACAAAGTAATAGCAACATTGTGGGATGATCAGCTGTAAACAACTGCTGTTCTCACCAATGTAGTGATCCAAGACTGTTCCGAAGGACTTATGATTTTTAAAAAAAAAATGTTATCCATACCTACAGATTGAAACATAACTTTTTTTAAAAAAACAGGACTTTTATGGAAATGCTTTACACAACTTCACATGTGCCTTCTCAATGGGGTAGGATAGGGAGAGAATCTGGAACTCAAAGTTGTAAAAACAAATATAAAAAAAAACGTTTTACATATGACTGGGAAAAATAAAATATTAAGTAAATAAAATCAAGAGGGGAAAAGGGAAGAGGCTAGTTCCTCATAAGGAAGCTGGGAGCTAATTCCATGAAGTCCTTGACTTTTTTGGTTTTGTCCTTAATGAGCTCTTTCCTTAAGAGCTCATCAAAAAAAATGGGATGGTTCTAGTCATGGTTTTGCCATTTACTAGACCCTTCAGTTAACTTCTCTAGCCTCAGTTTCCTTACCTGGAGCATAAGGGGCTTGGATTGCTCCTCTTCCTATACTTGTACCTCCCAATGGAAGCCAGAGCAATGAGTTTTGAGCGGAATGATTTCTATTCAGCCTGATTTACTTCTTTCCATAAATCTGTCAGAGGTTTGTTTTTACTGGAAAGCAAGGGGCATGAGTCAAATAATCCATAAAGTGGAGGTTTCTTCCAACCTAGTCATTTCTGGGAAAAACTCCTGTCCTAGTAGATCTCTTGAAGTTAGTCTGGGAATAGAATTTTTACTTGAACAGGAGTCCAGTTTCCTATAAAGTATATGACTTGGGCCTTGGAAGAGATCCTTTGCCTCTGGATGGAGATTCCAGCCAGTGGAGCCTGAACTTTGCTGGAGTTTATTGTTAATATGCTTTACTCGTGGGTCTTGGTTTTCAGATCAGACAGCTACTATTTGATGTCCGGAATCAACAACACAAGCTTTATAAGGTTAGACAAGACACCTGCACCAATGACGTCAGTTTGTCCCTTTGTCTTGGATACCATTAAGGAGAAAAAAGCCATGGAATGTCTGGGGGTAAAGGAGAAGAAGGGAGCTTGTCAAAAAGAATAAGGATAAATCTTGGGAGAAGAGACCTATAGAATTTTATTTTGTCTGCCCTTTAATAATTCTGAACTTTGTCCTTTTCATTTGACCTGAGTTTGGTTGCCTTCAGGGTATTTTCATTTATATTCTTGTAGTCAGTGGACTCTATGTTTATTGTTCCTTTGGCCCTGCTTTATCAGGGCCAAATCTTCCCATGTTTTTTCTGAATTTATATATTTTATATTTGCTGTTTCATAATTATATTTATAAATCATAAATTTTTTTTATCCATTCACCAATAATGAGATACATAATTTCTTTCTAGCTTTCTGCTATTACAAAACTGCTACTGAGAATATTTTGGTATATAGGCGTTTTACTTTCTGTCATTGATGTTCTTGGGGTGTAAATGATTCTCAGACTTATAGTAATGGGCTCCTGGGATTAGAAAGTATAAATAATTTAGTAACTGCTTTTAAATAATTCCAAATTGTTTTCCAGAGCATTTGGACCCATTTATAGCTTCATTAGCATTGAATTAACATTTTTGTCTTCCAACAGCCCTTTCAACTTTGGCTTTTGCTGACTTTGGCAATTTGGTTGGTTATAAAGTGGTACTTCAGGGTTACTTTAAGTTATTTTGCCTTGCTCTAATCATTCATGATTTCTGAATAATTTTCAGATATTTCTTCACTTTACATTTCTTTTGGAAGATTTTTTTTTCCTATCTTCTGGTCCCATTTCTACAGGAAGTAGACACTTAAAGTAGAGGGGCGAGAGGAAGAGGGAGGACAATATAGGGATACTTGCCCTGTAGGAGCTTACAGCCTGACAGAGATCTCAAAAAATTATATAACCCTCTTGAACCTTTCCTCTATTCTTAGACCTAAGAAATGATTATGGTTTGGAGAATAAAAGATTTAGCCAGGAATTGGAAGAATAACATGATAACTGCCTGTGATGGATGGAGTATGAAGCTAGTGTTGAAGAAATGATTGTATTTCTTGTGTTATGGGCATAGCAAATAAAACTTCCTGATACCATTGCATAAAATCTTTTAAAAGAGGAATAAGTTGTCTTGAGATAATCTTTGAGATACAAAAGAATTTAGGGTCAGAATCCCTTGAAATAAGAGAAAAACATGCCAAAATGATGTTTCCAATAGTGTCATTATATTTGGATAAAAAGAAAGCAGATGGGTTCAGATATCCTAATAGTTAAAGATAAAGAAAGGTGTATAGATGGCTGATATTGAACTCTCTAAGACTGGAAAGAAGGTGCATGGGATTAGGAAATGTACCAAATTGATTTGAAATATGGAATTAAAGGAAAGTTTGCAGGAAACAACCCTTCCCCC
>JAJPUD010026005.1:0-16992 GCA_023553655.1 Myrmecobius fasciatus
AAGCACCAGGGTGAGGGCTAATCTGTAGAAAAGAAAAGAAAAAAAAAGAAATGTCCATGATCATTTTATTGTATATTTGAAAGGAATCACAAGTTGTGTTTGGTAGATTTGCAGAATCATGTACAATCTTTTTTTTTTTTTTTTTTTTTTTACTGTAATGGATGAACAAGCTGTGATATGATTGTGATAGAATGCAACTCTGTTATAAGAAATGATGAGCTTGAGAAATGTAAATTAAGACAACTCTAAGATACCACTACACACCTGTCAGATTGGCTAAGATGACAGGAAAAGATAATGATGAATGTTGGAGGGGATGTGGGAAAACTGGGACACTGATACATTGTTGGTGGAGCTGTGAACGGATCCAACCATTCTGGAGAGCAATTTGGAGCTATGCTCAAAAAGCTATCAAACTGTGCATACCCTTTGACCCATCAGTGTTTCTACTGGGCCTATATCCCAAAGAGATCTTAAAGGAGGGAAAGGGACCCACATGTGCAAAAATGTTTGTGGCAGCCCTTTTTGTAGTGGCAAGAAACTGGAAATTGAGTGGATGCCCATCAATTGGAGAATGGCTGAATAAATTATGGTATATGAATGTTATGGAATATTATTGTTCTGTAAGAAATGACCAGCAGGATGATTTCAGAGAGGCCTGGAGAGACCTGCATGAACTGATGCTGAGTGAAATGAGCAGAACCAGATCATTATTCACGGCAACAACAAGCCTATATGATGATCAATTCTGATGGACATGGTTCTCTTCAACAATGATGTGATTCAAACCAGCTCCTATTGTGCAGTGATGAAGATAGTCATATACATCCAGAGAGAGGCCTGAGGGAACTGAGTGTGGACCACAACACGACATTTTAACACTTTCTGTGAATATTTCCATGCATTTTGTTTTCCTTCTTAGGTTGTTTTTTCTTCTCTTTCTAGATCTGATGTTTCTTGTGCAGTAAGATAACTGTATAGATATGTATACATGTATTGGATTTGTCATATAATGTAACATATTTAGCATGTATTAGATTACCTGTCATCTAGGGGTGGGGGGTGGGGGGAAGGAGGGGAAAAGCTTGGAACAAAAAAAAGTTTTGCAAAGGTCAATGTAGAAAAATCACTCATATGTTTGGTAAATAAAAAGCTTTTAATAAAAAAAAGAAATGATAAGCTCGATGATTAAAAAAAATGGATGTGCAAGAAAAAATGCAGAGTGAAATGAGCATAGCCAAGAGAACTGAAGTACTGTGTCCAGAAGGAGAACTAATAAACAGAAGTATGTGTAGAAAAGAAAAGAAAAAAAAGAAACGTCCTTGATAATTTTGTTGTATATTTGAAAGGAATCACAAGTTGTGTTTGGTAGATTTGCAGAATCATGTATAATCATTTTTTAGCTGTACTATGTTATGCTTGTTTTATTATTTATTAATTGCTTATTAATTAATTTAATTATTTATTAATGCTTGTTTTATTCCATAAATTAAAAATAGAACGTAATAGAAAAGGACCACAATTTTAGTAAAAATCACCAGTGCCATATCTTTGGAATGAGGCTTTGTAGTACCCAAACCATGCAAGTACGTGAATAATAACTTCTGATCATATATTCTGGGTCATAGACCAGAGCCCGGAGCAACGGGACAAGAACTTCCTCAAACCCCCACCTTCTCTCTTCCAAACAATCACAGCTATCTTCAGGGGTCTCAGGATGGTGGGCCCTCCCTTACCGGAGGTCTCCGAGCAGGGCCTGAATGACCACTGCTCAGCAATGTAATGGGCTGGAGAGGAAATTCTTGCTCAGGGATAGGTTGGAGAAGAGGGTTCTAGGTAGAAACATCTACAACAAACAGAGGAAATACGGCACCATTTTGGGCCAGACCTATTTAGACATGACATGAACTGGCTCCAATGACATGTGCTCTTTGGAAACATTGACCCTGCTCCAAAACTCTGGCTATTATCTCAGCCCAAAAGGCATTTAAAGGGATGAAAAGAATGTGGGACTTGACCCGAGGTCACTGGAGGTTCCACAATGAATAAATATGAAAAGTCTATTTATGGATTCTGCATTGGAACTAAAAATACACATATGCTTCTCAACGCCAGACTACTCATCAGGGTACAATTCTTCCTGGTTTTGTTCAGCAGAATACTCCCAGTCGAGCCAGGTACAAAAATAATAATAATGATTACAATCCTAGCGGTTCATATTTACATACTGCTTTGGGGTTTACAAAGTGCTTTGAAAATATTTTATTTTATCCTCACAACAACTCTAGGAAGTGAGTGCCATTATTATCTCCATTTTACAGATAGGAAAACTGAGGCAGACAAAGATGAAGTGACTTTTTTAGCCACTAAGTAAGTGTCTGTGGTCAGACTAGACTGAGGGTAACCTCATAAGCAAACATTTCTAACTAAAAAGGTTTCACGTAATTTTTAACAAAAATACACTGGGATTTTTTTAATTTTACCATTTGAGTTTCATTGAAAAAAGAGAAAAAATCTCACCCTGTAGGGCTCTGTAATCTTTAAAGAGGCAATAACGACAAATGCAATTAGAGATCGGTTCCTACTTGACGGTCTTGTGTGGGCAATAAGTATATTTGTCAAGTTTTTTTTCAGAGGCTACAAGTCCCCTCCATGTGACTGCCTCCTGGCTGCCATCTTGGGAGAGAGAGAGAGATGGCTTTAACCCCGATCGACGGGTGCCGAGGAGTGAAACAGAGCATCCTTTGAAGATGCTGCCCATGGCTTTTCTTCCTACAGACACTGCAGGTAGAGAATGGAAAATCTGAATACTAGGGGATTTTTGATATTTAAATAACTGCTTGGGTTGGATTTTTTTTTCTTTGAATAAGCTAACAAGAAAAACTCGATTTTCTAGGGGAGCCATTCTCAAACTTTTGGGCCCCAGGACTTCTTTATACTCCTACAAATTATTGTTAGCTAATGGGACTATTATTAGGGACCACTATCAAAAGGCTTTTTGTTTATGTTAGTTATTTCTATTGATATTTATCGTAATAGAAATTAAAACAGCTTAGTATTATTGTGAAAATACTTTTGACCTTATGGATCACCTGATGGATCTCAGGGATCCCTCAAAGTACCCACTCTACACTTTGAGGATCCCTATTGAAACTCACTAAACATACTCTCACACCCATACACTATACACATACACACATATCTATATGTCCCACATGCACACACACACACACACACACACACACACACACACACACACACACTTAACTGGACACAGCGGAGCCAAATTGCTTTTACTGTAGTTTCCTGCTTTTCCAATGATGTTCAGTGTCCTCTTAGGAATAATTTATGGGAACAAAGGGTCAAAGGTAACATGATTTTTTTTAAAAAGTCTTTGTTCTAAAGACGACTGGGGGGTATACCGAGGAAAATTCAGATAATGGAAAAAAATAGAAGATGCCAATAAAAATCTATTTTTTTTTAAATGTACATGACTGATGATTGTAAATAAGTGTGGAGTTTGGGGTGGAGGGAGAGAGACAGGAAGACACAATCATATTCCAGTTCAGCCCACCCATTTGTTAGTAACTGGACTCCGAGAAGCCACCCCCTTAATTGGAGGAACAGGATGGGGACAAAGAGAAAATCCAACATTTTGATGTGCTGGTTAATTTGATTAAACTGGTTTGGGTTTTTTCTCCTATTGTGTCTTTTCTTTGTTATAAAGTCTGGCTTTCTGTAAGGGAGATACACAAATTGGTAATGTAAAAACAAAAAAGAAATCTATAATATATTAAAATATAGCAATAACAATTTAAAATAAACATCTAAAAACAAAATATATCAATAAATATCGATCAAAACCTTTTTAAAGAAAGAATGCATCGGTGCAGCTAGGTGGTGCAGTGGATAGAGCACCAGCCCTGAAGTCAGGAGGACCTGAGTTCAAATGTGGTCTCAGACACTTAACATTCCCTAGCTGTGTGACCCTGGACAAGTCACTTAACCTCAATTGCCTCAGCAAAAAGCAAAAAAAAAAAAAAGAAAGAAAGAATGCATCAGCAATCCAGTCCATTCGGGTTTGATGCAAGGAGTTTTTATGAGGTGCTTATGTCTTGCTGGCACTCAGAATACACAGACAAAAACCAGAAGCAGCTTTGCCCTTAAAGGACTTGCAATTCTGACCCTGGCACCTAGCAGAAGCCTTGGCACATGACAGGCCCTTGATATTTATTATTATTTATAATAATATATAGTTTATTATTATATTATATACATTATTATATATTATGCAATATTATGTTATATACCATTATATTAATATATATTATATGTAATATGTAATAATATTGATATAAAATATATTTTTTATTATTATTATTATAGCAGCTGGCTGGCTGACTGATTACATAGGGAATCTACTCTCCCTGAGGAACAGCTCATGTGAGGAGGAGAGAGAAGGCCCTAGCAGGAGTTCCTTCCGGGGGTGGAGCCATGGTGGCGGAGATCAGACAGGATTCTCTGTAACCTCCTCTAACCTCCCCTCAAACCAACAAAATATGAAGCCTCTAGACTGATTCTGAAGCAAAAAAATCCACAATATCCGGAGAACAACACGATTCTAGAAGAAGACACTCTGGAAGAACCTCAAAACAGGTCTGTTTTAATGGGGCAGGGGGTGGCCTACTGAACCCAGACTGCAGCACAGGGAGACCGGGGCAGGGAGCTGGAGCAGGGAGCTGGAACAGGAGTCAGAACAGGAGTGGGAGCGTTGTGCTTTTCACACACCTGGGAGTCTTCTGCGAGCCTCTTGGAACAATTTGTCCTCATTGTGGGCAGGTGGTTTGGAGGGTCTGCCTTTTGAGGGGGATAGATTGTGAACCACTGAACCCCTGATGAGCATCGTAACTAGCTGCCATTACACAGCACCTTAAAGCAATCAATCAAACAACAGGTCTGATAAGCACCAGAAATAATTCAATCAGCGGAGCTGCCCAGCCCTGACATAATTCAATCAGCAGAACTGCCCAGTTCCTGAAATAACTCAATCAGCAGAACTGCCCCAGGGCAAATTAAAGCAACTGTCCCACCTTTGCCCTAAACAGACCTCACACCTTTAAAAAAAAAATGAATAAAAAACCAAAAAGAGCTCTCACCATAGACAACTTTTATGGAGAGAGGGAAGAACAGACCTCAAATCCTGAGGCCCCTAAAGGTAAAGCAACTCCAGAAAAAGTCCCAAAGAGAGACATAAATTGGTCTCCATGTCACAAGGCTTTCTTGGAAGATTGCATAAAAAATCTTAAAAGAGAGTTAGAAGAAACATGGGGAAATGAAATGAGATCACTGCAAAATAAAATAGAAAAAATGGAAAAAGAATGCAGTGAACAAAAAAATGTAATTGGTCAATTGCAAAAGGAACTAAAAACAGTAACTGAAGAAAATAAGACATTAAAAATTAGAATCGAACAATTGGAAATTAATGACTCATCAAGACTTCAAGAATCAGTTGAACAAAAACAAAAAAATGAAAAGATAGAGAAAAACATGAAATATCTCCTAGGAAAAACAACTGTCCTGGAAAATAGATCTAGGAGAGACAATCTAAGGATTATAGGGCTTCCTGAAAGCCATGATGAAAAAAAGAACCTGGACACTATATTCCAGGAAATCATAAAAGAAAACTGCCCTGATATTTTACACCCAGAAGGCAAAATACTCCTTGAAACAATCCACCGATCACCTCCTGAAAGAAACCCAAAAATTAAGTCCCCAAGAAATATAGTGGCTAAATTCCAGAACTATCATACCAAGGAAAAGATATTACAAGAAGCCAGAAAGAAACAATTTAAATATCGGGGAGCTACAATTAGGATCACACAGGACCTAGCAGCTTCTACTTTGAAGGATCGAAGGGCCTGGAATCAGATATTCCGAAGGGCAAAGGAACTTGGATTACAGCCAAGAATAAGTTACCCAGCTAGAATGAGCATTATCTTCCAGGGAAGAAGATGGTCTTTCAATGATATAGGAGAATTTCACCTATTTCTACTGAAAAGACCAGAACTGAACAAAAAATTTGATCTACAAACACAGAACACAAGAGAAACATAAAAAGGTAACAAGAAAAAATAACTCTTGACAACTATATTTATGTTATAGATACTTATAGAATGAGGGTTGATTTTATGAATTGATTATTACATTATGATTATGATATGATTACTGTGATTTTATGATTATTATTATATGTTTATTGTGATTTTATGAATCTTATGATATGATAAACTGAAAAAGAAATTAGAGGTAGAAAAAGGTTAACATTGGAAGAAGAGGAAAAGGAGGTAAAATAAGGGAAATTACATCACATGTAGAGGCAAAGAAAACCTATAATGATTGAGGGGAGAAAAGGGAGGGGAATGAGAATTGGGTTAATCTCCATCTCATCAGATTTGGCTCAGAGGGAATAATAGACGTACTTATAAGAAGGCCCTAGCAGCTGGCTGGTGAGGGATCGGCCACGGTTTCCCTTAGGAAATGGCACAAGGGGAGATTCTCGCTGTTGGCAGCGGCAGGAGAGGGCATTTCTGGCATGGAAGGTAAAGGAGGAGACAAAGGCTCAGAGGATGCTAAGTTCAGGACCAGAAAGAGGCCACCTTGGGGGCAGGAGCCCCCCCACCAAAGCACTGGTCCCATTTCAAGCCAAGTCTGCCTCCCTCACCCAGGGCAGCTCCCCAGAAGTGCCCCCTGGCACAGAATGGCTTCGTGTCAGACCCAGCTCTGGTTTTATCGATGGAAAGCCCATCCAAAAGATGTGTCTGCTTTGCTGCCTTCCCTAAGCTTCTACAACTGCTAGCATTTGATCTCTCCAGTCTCGGGGGCTCCCCCATAGGATGTGAGCCCCCTAAGGGCAGGCTCTGGCTCCCCGACTTTGTTCTGGCTGCCCACACCGGGAGGGGATGCACCCCTCTCCCCTCAACCCCATCTTCCTTGAAGTCTCAGCTACAATCCCACTCCTGGAGAAGCCTTTCCGGGCCCTCCAGGCTCCCTTTCCCCCCGGATTTTCTCCCTTTTACCAGTTTTCTGTACATGGCTAGTGTGCTCAGCTGTCTGAGTGCTGTCTCCCTGGCGAGCTCCCCGAGATCTGGGACTCTGTTCTTGCCCGTCGGTGGCCCGGCACGGTTAAACACTCGATAAAATGCTTGTTGACTGGCTGACTGACTGACCAGCTGACCAGAAGGTGGATTAGACAGGGGAGAGAGTAAGAGTCTGGGGTCCTAGGCAAGGACTTAGCCTTTCCGTGTTATTAACCTTATTTGTAAATGAGCCCGTTGTGATGATGTGTGAACTCCTTCTAGCTGGAAATCAAAGGTCCTGCGGGTCACTCAGGGTAATCTGGGAGAGAAGGACAGACCTGCATTACTGGGATCTGGGAGATCCACGCAGGGATGACAGCATAAGGTTAGGTTGAATCACCAACAAGCAAAGCAGAATTCTGTCAATCTGCTGATCAATGGCAGAAGCTGCCCGGCCTTCTCTCAAAGGGCTTGTTCCTAACTCTTCCCATGGCCAGGGCCCGGTGGGGTCAGCCTGTGCCCCTGGAGAGAAGCTGGCCCAGGAGGCAAGGTCTGTCTGTCTGGGACGAGTCTCAGCTCCTCAAGACTCTCATTCCATGTCCTGAGTCTACACCTGCCATCCACACCCTCTCTACTGGCCCAGTCCAACCAGCCTCTGATAACTACCTGCTAGGAGCGCTCGGATGACCACCTATTATGGGAGCTCTGATGGCCACCCACTATGGGTGCTCTGATGGCTACTCACCATGGGTGTTTGGATGACCACCCACTATGTGTACTAGGATGACCACCCACTATGGGAGCTCTGATGACCACCTACTACGAGTACTCAGATGATCACCTGCTTTGTGTATTAGGATGATCACCTACTATGGGAGCTCTGATGGCCACCCCCTCTGTGTACTAGGATGACCACCTACTATAGGGGAGGCCGAGGCAAAAAGAAGCATGTTCTGCTGTGATGGAGCGGCTCTCTGGTAAAGTACGGCCCTCGGGGGATGAGATTTGTCCAGAGGGGAGTCGAGGCGGGTCAGGGGGGCCTGGCTCTGCCTTCTTTGCTCCCAGACTGGCCCGGCGTGGCTGCAGGACACGTCTCTCAGACACATAAACCTACACATAACGACAACTGACACTTAGATTAGGTCTTAAGCTTCCCGGAGCACTTCGGGAGCAAATAATAATCTTATTGATCTTGCCAAATCATGATTTACTGGTGGAAGAGGGGGGCAAGGTGGCCAGGAGGAGAGACTGGGCCCGACCTAGAGGCAGGAGGATCTGAGCCGGCTCTCCGAGGCTCGGCAGCCACGTGACGGGGCCGGTCCTGTAGCGTCGTGGGCCCCGGCCCCCTCGCCTGCAAAAAGAGGCTGGACCCGAGCCCCAAATAGACAATGCCTTGAACCCCAAAGATCACTAAGCAACAGGCAGAGCAGGAGGGACTTCTTGGGAGGAGCCTGTGAGGAAAAGAGTTGATTCTAAGAAGGAGAGCAGGGAAAGAGTATGGTGCGTGCAAAGGCCTGGTGGGGGGAAACTAACCCTAAATTCAAGGAATGGCAGTAGGACAGTTGGGAGGGAATGGAGAGGGCGTGAAAAAGAAATAATGTTCAATTGGGGGGAAAGGCTGTAAAGGTTTTAGACATCTCTCTGAATGTATCCAAAGATTCCCCTCCAGGTGAAGTACAAACACACACACACATCATCATCACCACCATCATCATCCTCATGGAGGCTGTGTTCTGCAGCTAAGAAACTGAGTCAGCATTTTACTGATTGCCAATGATTAATTCTGCAGAGAGCTACAGGGAAGCTGGAGAGAGAGGGAAAGGGATAGTTATGGAGAAAAAGTAGGAGGACACAGGGAGAGGGAGAGGATGATGGAAGGAATATGAAGGAGGAAGAGAGGAAGGAGGGAAAGAAGGAAAACAGAGAAGGCAGAGAGACAAGGAGCGGCGGAAGAAATAAGGAGAGGGAGAAAAGGAAAAAGGATGGGGATGAAGAAAAAGAAAAGAAAGAAAGGGAAGGAGGAGATGAAAATAAGGAAGAAAGAGAAAGGAAAGACCGAGAGAGTAGGAAGACACAGATGTATGCACACAATAAATGCACACACAGAGACCCATGTGTGTGTGCACATGCACACACACACACACTCTCTCTCTCTCACACACACACACACACACACACACACTTGCACAGGAGCTGGGAACCACAGCAATGAGCTCCTGGGACAGGCCGATGGCTCGGGACAGTCCCCAAGGGCTCCCGCTCCTCCACGGGGATCCCAGGGCTGTGTTTACAGGGAGATGCCCAGGGCCCAGCAGCCACCAGCCCAGTGGAGTCGGGCACCCAAGGGACAGTCCCCCTCCCCCAGGTACAAGCAGCCTCTTCACCTGCTGCTGCTGCTGCTGAGCCTGGGAAAGCCAGGAGGGCACATCGCTGCCCTCGAGGCAGAGACCGGCCCAGTGAAGACCCGTCCTCTCCCCCAGCCTGGCAAGAGTGAATGCTTGGAAAAGCTTTTATTACATGCCCAGAAAGCTGGAGAGGGGGCAGGGCCTGGGCAAAGCCCCTCAGCTAGGTGCAGAAGGCCAAAAATCACTTCTCAACCAGTGCAAGTGGAGCTTCCGGCAATCAACAAGCAACTATTAAATGCCAACTGTGTGCCAGGCACTGTGCTCAGCACTGGAGACCCAAAACAGAGTCACTCTCTATTTCCAAGGCCCTTATGTTCTACGGGGGAGCCTCAGAAAAGGGCCCCAAGGGCTGCCAGAGCTCCTGAGAGAAGAGGTGGAGAATGGGATCCGAGGAAACGCCGGAAGAGGAGAATTACAGGCTCAGAACAGACGGCAGATAAACTTTACCCAAGAAACGTTAAAATGGGCCCAAAACTTGGATGGACCAGCCACTGTGTGAAGCACAGGGGTACAAGGAGGGGAAGGAGTCCTGCCCTCCAGGAGCTTACAGTCTAAGGACGGAGGCCATGCGCAAACCAGAGGGGTGATTTGGGGCAATCTCAGAAAGGGGCGCTAAGACAAAGGGAGCCGGGGGAAGTGGGATGTCAGCTGGGACTTGGAAGAGCAAGGGGAGTCACGAGTCGGGGCGTCCTGGCTGGGGGACGCCCAGAGCCGAGAGACAGAGGGTCCCGTTAGAGGAGTCCAGGAGGCCGAAGTCCCTGGACAGAAGAGCACCCTCGGAGGAGTGTCCAGAGGACTGGGCAGGCCCTGCAGGGCTCGGAAGGCCAAGCAGCACTTTGTGACTGCTCCTGGGACCCCTGGGGGTGAGGGTGGGGGTTGGAGTGTCCGTGACACAATCAGAGCAGGGATAGCAGCATTGCACCCAGTGGAGGCATTGGGCCCCATCACCAGAGCAGTGGCCAAAGGCTCCGGCCAGCCCAAGGAGAGCACGGGGACAAGCGTGTCAGGGCGTGACACCACAGAAGGGACAGCTTTTGGCTTTTATTACAAGAGAAGGCTCACGGCCCATGGCACAGGGATGATAATGTCTACAAATCAGCGCAAAGCAAGAACAAAGGCCCCCAAACTTCTTTTAAAAAGCCCAAGGACTCTCAGGACATGGAGGGTGGTCATGGGACAGAACTGACCCCACGTGTGTGTCTGCATGTCCGCCTTTCTGGACTGCTCCCTTTGTAAACTACACTTTAATACAAGCCCAGAGCAGGAACGGGCCGGCCCTCCTGGGCCCTCCTAGACCCCCCTGACCCCCCCTGGGCCCACCTCGGCCCCCCTCAGCCCTCCTTGGCCCAGCCGAGGAGCTGGCTCCCTTTCCCTAGAGCAAAAGCCAGCTCCTCGGCTCCCAGCAGAATGAGTTAAATCCAAATTAAAACCATTTCTAGTCATATGAAAAGTTGCTCCAAATCACTATTGATCAGAGAAATGCAAATTAAGACAACTCTGAGGTACCACTACACACCTGTCAGATTGGCTAAAATGACAGGAAAAGATAACGATGAATGTTGGAGAGGATGTGGGAAAACTGGGACACTGATACATTGTTGGTGGAACTGTGAATGGATCCAACCATTCTGGAGAGCAATTTGGAGCTATGCTCAAAAAGTTGTCAAACTGTGCATACCCTTTGACCCAGCAGTGTTTCCACTGGGCCTATATCCAAAAGAAATCATAAAGGAAGGAAAGGGCCCCACATGTGCAAGAATGTCTGTGGCAGCCCTTTTTGTGGTGGCTAGAAACTGGAAATTGAATAGATGCCCATCAGTTGGAGAGTGGCTGAATCAATTATGGTATATGAATGTTATGGAATATTATTGCTCTGTAAGAAACGACCAGCAGGACGATTTCAGAGAGGCCTGGAGGGACTTGCATGAACTGATGCTGAGTGAAATGAGCAGAACCAGGAGATCATCATACACAGCAACAACAGTATTACATGATGATCAATTCTGATGGACATGGCTCTCTTCAACAAAGAATTGTCTCAAACCAGTTCCAATTGTTCACTGAAGAAAACCATATACACCCAGAGAGAGGGACATGAAATATGGACCACAACGTAACATTTTCATGATCTCTATTGACATTTGCTTGCATTGTGTTGCCTTTCTCTGATTCTTTTTTTTTTTTCTTGTAGATAGGATTTTTCTTGCATAACTTGTCAAGCATTTCAACATTATTAACATGTCGTGGACTTCCTGCCATCTAGGGGAGGGGAGGGGACTGGGGGTAAAATTTGTAACGGAAAGCTTTGTAAAGATCAATGCTGGGGAACTACCCATACATATGTTATACAAATAAAAAGCTTTAATAAAAAAATGAGTTAAATCCAAGCAAGCCCTGCTCAGACTTGAAAACACACAGAGTCCCCTCCAGGGTGATTTATGGGCGGCACAAAGAGCTGCCCTGCTCCGTTAGAGCCCGGACACCTTGCCCATAATTCCCTGAGCCTGATAAGGAAGACCTAAGTCCTGGATCACATCATTGCTAAGGTTAGAGAGGAAGAAAAAATCGCCGATGGGGTCACCAAGAGAATGCTGGTGCGAGGCGGCGGCAATCCCCTCCTGCTACCGGCCCGCCGCCTGCTTTGTACCAGCTCCCGTGGAAGCGGCTCGGCCGGAATCTGGCCTGTCACAGGCTCAGGGGCAGCGGCAACATCCCGGACCTTGGGAATCTGCATCCGGGCTAGATCGGGAAACAAGGCCCTGACCTCCTCTGATCTGAGTCCTCATTTAGTGGGTTTGGGCTGGATGACCTCGGAGGCTCCAGACAACTACAATCTGCAAACTCACGGAGAAGCATTAAGTAAGTGCCTACTGTGTGCCAGGGCCTGAGGGTACAGCTAGGAAGGAGAAACCCATTCCCATCGGGGGCCACAGCAAATCCACCCGGAAGTGCCCACAGCATCAACACAAATACGTGCAAAAGAGCTCCACGGGAAGTCATTTGGCGAGATCACAAGCAGCCGAGGGGAAGGAGGAAACCTCCCGCTGGGGACCCAACTGTCCCAGTGACCCTTGGCGCCTTTCACCAAGGAAAAGAGCCCGTTTCTTCCGAAATGTTGTAAGCGTGGCAAGGACGGCAGAGTTCCACAATCCAAACAGGAATTATTGCAAAGGGGGTTTGGATATCGGGGGGAGGGCCGTCCCGTGACTGGGGGTGACTCGTTCCTTTTGGGGTGCTCCCCTGTAGGATGTGGGGAGTCGCTGTGGCCTTGGAGAGCTGGGATCCCAAAGCTGAGACCTGATCTCCGCCATCCGAGGCCTGCAGTCGGGACACATCAGGTCACAGCCCTTGGAAAGCTGGGAGCGGGGCACTGCCACGGGAGGAAAACCTTCCTGCCCACCTTCTGCGGGGCTGAACAACAAAGGCCCGGGAGGGCCGGGGAACACCCTGCCCCGCTGATTGGAGACAGGAAATCTGCTCTGTGATCCCCTCGGGCTGGCTCCCCGCCGCTCACGGGGGCACCTCAGCAGGGGAAACATGCAGGAGCAGCCAGTCTCACTGCCTGGTCGGTGCTGGCAAAGAGGCAGGGGGATGCCCTGGAAACAGCTGGCTCCAGGATGGGGAGACCTAGTCCTTTCTTTGCCTCAGTTTCCCCCTTTGGAGAACGGGCACAAAGCTATTTGCTCGGTCTGCCCTGGCTGCCCTGCCCTGGCAAAGGGGGTTTTTGGAAAAGAGACCGATTATCGGGCTGTTTCTGGGACAGATTTTTTCATAGATCCAGGGCAAAAAGGGCCCATCAAGTCCCACCCTCTCATTCTGCAGATGAAAGCAAGGCCCTAACTCCCAGAGGAAGCCAGCTCTCATTGGCCGCAGTGGCCATGGGCAGAGCAGGATGACGCACTGGAACTAGGGCTGAAAGGCCCCTCAGAGACCATCCATGCCAGCCCCCTCCCTGAGGCCCAGGGACATTTATCACGCCAGCCCCCTCCCTGATGCGAGACCACAGAAGGGGAGATTCGAACCCTGCTCCACGGAGTCAGAGCTCCAAGCCAGAAACAAGTCCCGAGCCTGGGAGAGGTCCAGGCTGAGACTTCCAAAGGCACAGCCATTCGGGGGAGGAGACGGACTCCGTCTCTGGGGGCTGGGAGGCCACAAACCCCAGGGGAACTTCTGCCAATGAGGGTGCTCCTAGGGTGCCCCCCAAATCTCCCCGATGACAGGAGAAGATGCTGCTGGAGGAGGGCCGTCTCCGGAGAATGGACCATTTCCCCCAGCCCAAGTTCCGCCTTCAGGCCCTCCCAGCAGCCCCCAGCAAGCTTATGAATGTCTGAGGCAGAGCCGGCAGTGGGATTTGGGGGGGAAAGGGGGGATTAGCAGACCCAGGAGCCTAAACCTACCAACAGAGACCATCGCCTACGCTCCTGGTTGGCAGCATCAGTCCCTGACCTTGGGTGCAGGGGCACAGGGTGATAATCTATTCAAAGTGGAGTCCGCTTTCAATGCCCGGAGAGCAGATACTACAAAGCGACCCCCTGGCTTATTGGTGGCTGCCCCTGGAGAGGAGCCGGGGGTGGGGACGGCGCGGGAACCCAGCGGCTTTGAACTTGGTGGAGGATTCTGACCCGCGCCAGGAGCGGAGGTGGGCCTCCACCGGGCCGGCCTTCGTTAGTGCTCTCAGCCCCCCCCCAATGGGGGACAATGATTTATAGCATCAGCTCCTGGGGTCTCGGGAACAGCGCTGACTCGGCCCCCCAGGCCCCACTCGGACTTCCTTAAAAGCCGGCACTGATTGGTCATGGGAGGGCCGGCTCCTCGAGCTGATACGGGCCTTCAGAACCGTCACAGGGACTGGCCGGCCCAGTGATTCCTGCAAAGGCCACGGGAGGGGGTCCGGCCAAAGCGAATGTAGTGACCGGAGGCAGCGATTATGAGGGACACCTTGAGCCGACAGTGAGGAGGAATATCTGGAAGGTGCGCAGGGAGAGGCAGCTGAGACTTCCAGCTCACGGTCCCCAGCTCCCTCCAAGGCCCAGGTCCAGCCCATGATCCTCTTGTGTTGTCATTTAAATGGCTTAGTCTGACCTTAACAGATGCCAGACAAAGGGGCATTTCCACACTCTCTCACACACACACTCACACACACACACACTCACACTTACACACACTCACTCACACACACTCACACTCACACACACTCACACACTCACACTCACTCACATGCACTCACACACACACTCACACACGCACTCACACACACACTCACACTCTCTCTCACACACACACACACACTCACACACTCACACTCACACAAGACTTGAACTCGACTCCTGTGGCTCCAAAGCCGGTTTTCTTTCCTGCACTGTGCTTGCTGTATGTCTCCAGGTCAGAGACCAGAGAGCTAGAGCCAGGTCTTTTGGTCCAGGCTCCCCATTTTACAGATGGGTAAACTGAGGACCAGCAAGGCGCATGACTGGCACCACGTGCAAGATCGCCATTTTATGGTTCAAGAAGGGCAGACCTTCTTCCAAACGGCCCCTGCCCAAAATTCCCCTGCTCGGGACTGCAGACAACGGGCTCGAGGGGCAACCTGGCACTCTCTCATAAAAGTTCCCCACTTTAAAGGCCTGTCCTCAGGCTCGCTCAGGCTTTTCACGAAGCTCGCCAGGTCAGGCCGGGGCTCAGCAAACGCGGTGCCTGGTTTTCAGGAAGCGCTCGGTGAAGGGTTGATCGGCCCATTGGTGGTGAGCTATGTCCCTTGGAGGAGGAGACCCCCCTTGCCCCCCGGGAGGACACAGATCCCATGAGGGACTGAGCGCCAATGCACGTGGTTTTCAGAATCCCGTGTCCCCGGGACTCGATAACAGGGAAATGATGCTCTAGGACAGGGGAGACTTCTGAGCGAGGAAGACACCGTGCCCATGGATTCCGATCCCAAGGGAGAGATCTCACGGCTCCGACCGCTGACACTCAGTGGGAGCCGGCCGGCCGGCTCCGAGTCTCCGGGCTCAGTTTCTCCAACTGGCTCGAGTTGTTTCTAGGCTCCCGGGCTGATCCCCCCTGCCTGCGGCTCACAGAGGAGGCCGACGGAAGCCAGGAAAGTCCTCTGGGGCCCGCCGGCACCGAGCCAAGGAGACCGCCATCCTTTTTCAGATTCCATCGTAGGGAGCCGCGGGATCGGAGCCTGATCTCCCTCCTTCGCGCACATTTTATCCTGCTCATGTGTTGGCGGTCGGATTCATTACGCCGGCTACTCCCGGGGCCCAGGGCGTCTCAACGTTGGCAATGCCGCCAGGGGGCTCACTGCCCCGGCCCCCCAACCACACACACACAGGCTTCCGTCTCCACCTCCCCCTTCGACACTAGAGACGACCGCTCTCCCCGGCACGGCAGAGACTCTGTGGGGAATGCACGCTTGTTTGGGGTTTCTGGCTTTGACTGGGGAAAATTCAGTGGAACAGGGAGGGTCGAGAACAGTTCTAGGTACCGGTCGGCATGGGGGGGGGGGAAGGAGAACGCCGAGCCACATCTCCCGGGGGGACCCAGAACCCCAAAGAGAGAGGGACCGTGCGGCTTCATCCGCTGCCAGACAGACGGCAAAGTCTCAGTCTCACCCTCGGAGGCAAAATGAGCACCGACGAAAATGCATCCAAAGTCTCCAGGTCGCATCAAGGACCGGCCTCCCGGGCCCCTAAAAACAACCAGTTTCCTTTCCCCAAATGAACACATCAAGTGCATTCGATGAGAAACAGTAACAATAATAATAATAGGGTCTCCGAAGTCTGGACCGTGACTTCATCCATACAAGGAGCCCCAGGTGGGGAAAATCTCTTTACCGGGGCTGATCGACACCCCCTGCGGGGAGATTCAGTGGCTTGCCAAGAGTTACACAGCCCGGATGTGTCGGGGTGAGACTTGAACCCAGGACAAGGCTGCTTCTGAGGAGGGTTCTCTGTCACATGTCAGAGCTCAGATGGAAAGCACCTTGTGTTCATTAGGCCCAACCTTGTGAAGCAAGTACGATGAGCGCTATTATTATCCCCATTTCACAGATGCAGAAATAGAGGGGTCCGGAGGAGCGAAACATGGCCAGCAAGCACCCTCGAGTCAGGCTACCCCTCCAGGGTGTTTCCCCTACAGCTCCTGCTAGCTTTGAGTCCCAGTGTGAAGAAGCGTAGCTCTGGAGTCCAGGGACCTCTATGACTAAGTCACTTGCACGACTCCTGCATGAGATTGGATTAAATGGCCCCTTAGGTCCCTTCTAGCCCCAGCTCTGGGACCCCAGAATCCCCTAGGGCAGAGGCAGCTTCTTGTTCTAGGCTTTAGGACAGGTGCCTGGTATACACAAAATATTTGTGTATAAAATAAAAATACATTTGTGTATAAAATAAAATAAATGTGGGTACTTGATATGCCCAAAGTACTCAATAAATGCTGACTCCTGGCATACACAAAGTACTCAATAAATGCTGACTCCTGGCACACACAAAGTACTCAATAAATGCTGACTCCTG
>JAJPUD010026006.1:0-16990 GCA_023553655.1 Myrmecobius fasciatus
ACCTCCCCAGAACACTTTGTGTGGCTCCTTCCCTTGTCATCATTCCTTACCCTGGGTCACACTCATCTATGTATTTCCTTTGGAACAGAGCCCCTATTTCCCTTGTAAATCTGAGGGACTGGAGGGAAGGGCCTATATCATTAAAAAAAAATTGTATCTTTAGTTCCTAGCACATAATAGGCATTTAATGTCCACTGAATGCATGAAGTAAGTATTGGTTCCAGGTCATTGGCTAAAGCCTCTTAGCAAGGAGTTTGAGTTCTCCCAGTCAGTAATGGCTTGCAGATAATATGGAGAGCAGCCCCTTGGCTGGCCCTGCCCAGCTTCTTGGTCCCAAGAGAAGCCCAGTCCAGAGCTACCAGAACCTCAGTGGGCGCTGCTACTTCACTTCTCGAGTTAGGACTTAAGCCCAGAAGGGCTTAACTCAGAAGGGAGGTTTGGGTGTGCTGAGCAGTACAGGTTCAGGGCTACCTCGAAGAACCATGCTGCAGCCCTCACCTTTCCCTGCTTAGTCTTACCCAGCGGGAATCCCACCACTTACAAGCACAGGCCTCTGAAAACCACCAGAGGGCAGCCAGAGCTTCCAAAACCAAGCCTTCCAAATGCCTCCCACCCTGGGCACCTCCTGCTGCTGCCCCAAAGCCCGGGAGAGTTTTGAGCCCCAAGTGAGGAGGTCAGGCAGAGAGGCAAGACCACTTAAGTGAGCAGCTAGGAACCCTTCTGTGCCCCAGGGCAGGTGCTGTTCCCGGCCAGGCCACTTTCCTCACCTGCAAAGTGAGAGAGGAGTCTGGCTTCTCTGTCTGAATATTCCAGGAGCCTGAGCTCACAGATGGCAGGCCACCTTTGAGGACCCCCACCTTCCTTGTTTTGGGGGCCTCATTCCCAGTTCCTCACTCCTTTACCCCCTCTACATTCACTTTCAAGTACTTTCCCCAGCCCAGATTCCACTGTCTGATGCCCAGGATGTTTTGTCTGAAACCAGCCAGCCCCTCTTCACCGCAACCCCCCCCCCCCCCGGGCTGCCTTCTCTTTGGTGTCCCAACTTCCAAGTCATTGTCTGTCCAGACAAAACTGACTCTAGAGAGAGCTGCCTCTTTTTTTTATTTTAAATTTTATTTTACAAAAGGAGAAAGAAAACTGATAGGCAGTTATACTGACTTACAATTGTTCTGTTTGCTTTTTTTTTTTTTTTTAAAAAGTGACATGAAACACAAGTAAAAATAAATACGTCATAGAAACGACCAGTTGTCCAGTCTCTGGGACAGGAGATGTCCTGCCTTACAGAGAGAAGAGGGAAGCACATGATCATTCGTGCGGGCCAGCCGGCCCTGCTACAGAATCTCTTCTTTTTAATCCCCAAAGGTGGACTGAAGACTCAGATGCCATCCAAAGGAAAAGAAAACCAAAAACCAAAGCCAGGTACTGGGGTCCCAAGTGCCTCCCCACCCCTATCAGCGGTGTGGCTTTAGTGCTTGTCCAGCCTATTCCCTTCTCTGCCTCCCTTGAACCTGGTCCACTAATTAGCCCTACCCCACCCACCCTCAGTAGATGGTGCTCATCAATTCAAGTTATAGAAAAAAAATGTCAGTCCTGGGGGCGGGGGCAGGGTGCTTCCAAAGTCTCCCTATCCCCCATGCTGTTCTTACCCTCCTAAGTGCAGTTTGATGAACACGTCCAGATTGGAAACAACTTCCTAAGGTCAGGCTCTTACAGCTACTAATGAGTCCTGGGTTACATCACAGTATGAGGTCCTGAGCAATATACTTTTACCCTCAAATCATCATCCTTTTGGAAGGAGGAAGGGAAGAAAACATGTCACTTCAACTGCTGTAAAGATTAGTCTGCCCCTTCCTATATTGACAAGTTACTTAAATTATAGGACCTCTTTAAAAAAAAAAAAAAAGGCAGATGTTCACAAAGGCACTGGGCCACGGCCAGTGGATATCTTGTTCTCATATAGCTGAGTGCCCTAATTTTGGTTTGAGGGTTTGTGGTAGGTACAAGTTACAATCTGCTTAGCCAAGAATTTAGTAGTTTTAAGACTCATAGGACAGAGTAATGAAATGGGACAGGCACATCCAGCACTATGCTCTTAGGCAGAAAGAGCTGAGACAGTCAGGGAGAAAGATGAAGAATGATCTTCCAGATTAACACCCTCAAGACCAGTCCAGGGCTAAAGCCTTGGGTCTGAACCAGGGGCAGATTTCAGCCAAGTCAGAGAGCTTCTTCTCTGATCCTCTGGAGAGACAGAGCTCATCCTCACTTGGGTCAGGCGCCTGTTTTCAGTGTGTTTCAGACTGGTGACTGAAAGGGGCCAGTTTTCTTTCATGGGTATGACTTGGCATGAAAGGGAAGCCTATGCTCACCAAAGGGAGAAGCTGGATGTTATCAATCACTAAGAGAAATTGATAGGGTATAGGGAGGTCATAGCCATGGGAGGTGAGGAATGGGTTCTTCTCTCAGATGAAGAGAAGAGAGGAATGTCAGGTACGTATCAGACATTCAATTAAAAGACACATGACTCATGCTCAAATAGTGCATCTTATGTTTGCTATAAACAGGATCCAACAAAAGAAAATGGGTTCTTGGCAATGACTGAAAGGCCCTATTCTGCTAACATTACTTTGAATCCCATCAAGAGAAATTGCTAGTTTGGTTTTTTTCAACCAGGTGGCAACAATGGATTTTTGAAATGTCTAGTTTTTTTCTTGATCCATGCTCCTGGATGAGGGAAATTTGGGGGGAAAATGGATATGATTATGAATTAGAGGTGTGTGGAAATCACCTTGACTTTTTAGCTAGAAAGCAGTGTCTGACTAGGAGTTGTCTCTAGCTTAGATGTTACTGGAATCAGTACTCCTATATTTAAGGAGTACAGAAGCCAAGTTAAGTCAGAATCAGAAATATATTTGTATTGGATGGATCTGCTCTGGAACACAGATTTATTCCTTTTCCACCTAATACATGAACCATAAATGTTGGTAACATCTGAACCAATTCAAGACCACAAAGACTTTTAAAATATGGAAGAGTGTAGTTCAAATCCAAAGTTAGTTTCACTATAGTTTTCCTGTGCCCTTATGACGAAGAGCAAAATCTATAAGCAGCAAATCTACAATAAACCAGATGTATATGGTTTCAAAAGCTTAAAAAAACAAAACAAAACAAACCAAAAAAACATCCCAACCCATAGATGTCATCCGCTTAAGAATTACCTTGGATACACTACCCTCTTCTTTATTCCATCTTTACTATACATAATCTGGACAGTGAAAGTTACTGCCATTTGTCCCTGCCTTAGCGAAAGCCGGCAAGAATATGATTTTCATGGCCTCCATGACACCATCTGCTTCCCTCACATAAACAGCACACACGTGTGTACACAAACATACATGACAGACACACACAAAGGCAGCAGTAAAGACAGGGTTTTGTTTTTTTCTAAAATTCATTATAAAACCCTCAGAAACTCAGATCCCCCAACCATCCCACTTTCCCACAAAATCTACAACTGCAATCATCAAAGAAGGCCGCCTTGAGCAAGACCAGCCTCCCAAAGCTTTGGCCTTCAGTGATGGAGCAGGTGTATGTAACTGTGAGAAGTAACCCCTGGTATCATATGTGAAGGCAGCAGATAAATGCTCCCATTACAGTCAACCCTGTGAAACCATGCATGACCTGGCAGATACCAAGGGGTCTTGTACTTCTAGCATCAGTTCCCTATCTTGTAGGGGGATCTGTGATCCTGGTCCCTGTGCCAGTTCCACCTCATTAGCCTGCCCACCAACTCTAGTGACGAAGTGATGATACAATCAGTGTCAGTGGACATGCAAAGAGGCAGCAGGAAAGACAATCTTCCTCCTCCCAACACATAACTCAAGACCCTTCTTGTTACTGGGTCTTTGGAGCCACCAGCACAGATCAGGTAGTGAATGAACCCACTGAGTCCAGATTGGTTCCCTTCTACTGTGCCAGTTTAAACCTGAGCCTGCTCCAATGGAGCTCCTTCACTGTCAATTCATGGGAAGTGTCTGAAAGAGAAAACACTGGTTTGAACTGCTATTCTTAAATTAATCAAAAATAATTTGCATAGCTAAACTGTAGATCTAAGGCTTCTATGAGTAGCAGAGTTAGGTATGTCTGACAGAATGCCTATGAAAACAGAGAGAAAGCAAGCTCTAAGGTTCCACTTTTGGCATTTTTAGACAACAGTACGTACATGTGCACTGGTATATATGCACACACCCCTATCATCCATCTTCTCTTTTTCCCCTTTCTTGGGAATAATTCAGCACACCTAGTCCTTTGAACAATGAAAACAGTGTTTGGACAGAAAATTCACAAGAGATCTTACTCCTGGGGTCAGTCTAGTCATGACCTCCTCAAAGAGCTGGGAGGAGACAGAATGACCCACTCCAAGAACTTGCTGAGGAGACATGGTTATCAGCTTCAGCTGTCCCCCGGGAAAGCATGTCAGGCAAAGGCTTTTTGTTTGGCTCAGCCTTCTCACCTCAGCTGTTTACAAAATCTAGTAACTCAAAAACCCAACACCAATCCTAAGAGAGGCAGTGTTCATACTTAGCTTAGACACAGTCACCAGGAAAAGGTTGAGCCTAGAATGACCAATTTGCTTCTGAAAATGGAAATCAAACCCAGGATTCAGAGAAGGGGAGGAATGGTGTTAACAATTCCTTCCCACTGGAAAACTGCCAAATTCATCATATTTGTCAAAGGATATACTTTAGGAGCTGGGAATATTCCTTATCCTGAAAGTAAGTTTACGTTCCCCTCCTTCCAAATTTACTATCAACAGTAGACAAGCTGTGAGGAACTGAAAGGGCAACCAATGCACCAAAGCCTTAAGCCCCTTTCCCTTTTCAGGAGTGAAATACACTGGAGGTCTCAAACCAGGACAAATGTTTCCTACCTTTTCACTTTGCAGCCAATTTCATGTCTCCACACTAATCCTAGGAAATCATCACCTAGAAAAGCATTGGTCCTAACTACAGTCTATACTTTGGTCAAATCCTCTAATTTCCATCCAAGACTGATTCCCTGTCCATAGAATATTTCTCACAGACAACCAAAGGGTCAGGGAGACCTTAAACCTCTCCATTCCCATTTGCTTCCTATCTCCCACCCCTCCCCCTCCCAACTCCCTCCCCCTAATGTAAATGAAAAAAGAAATGAAAACCCCCAATAATAAATAATTGCCTTCATGAAATAAATTAACATGGAGATTTCTAATGGAGGAGGGAACAAAGACATACCACTAGGCCAGGTAGTTGGGGGTTCAGTCTTAATAAACTCTCGAGTTCCCACTGATCCCACCACTGAGAAACTCCACACATGGCAGTGAATCTTCCCCTCCCCACCACCCACTCCCTCACAGGATACACACACAGCTTCCCTTCAAGAGGTAAAGCAACAGCTGCCCAGAGACACGGACATGTCAAGGAGAAACACAACCTGGCAATGTGTAATCTTTGTATTTTTCTTCAAATCCTAAAGCAAATGCAGCTCTGAGAATCTGCATCTCAGACAGTGGGGTCAAACCAGGTCTTCTTTGTCACCCCATATCTAGATGGAATCGTGAAAAGGCAACTCTCCCAACCCTGAGCTGAGTCCCTTCTATTTTACCCACTGTTCAAGCTGGAAAGAAGCCACTACATATTTATTTCACTTAAGAAAAGAAAATTTCAAGTTCTCCCCAGCCCCTATCCCCCAGAACCCTCCCTTCCTTCCTTCCGTGCTGTCTCTTTCCCTCTCTTTCTCTCTCTCCTCTCCCTCTCTCTCTCTCACATACACACACACACACACACACACACACACACACACACACACACACACACACACACCCCACCATCTGGCTGAATTCCTGCTCCATCCCCAAGAAATGACCCCACTTCATATGGGAATCTCAGTCTATCCTCCTTTGTCCCTTTTGTCTTTGCTCTCCACCCACCCACCCTGCCCTCCCCAGACCAAGCTACTAAATCACCCAGCAAGGCAGCTCTCTTGAGAGGGCTCCCCAAAGCCAGAAACTGGATGGAAGCCTCCAGACAGAAGCCAGAAGAACCAATCTTCACATGGACTCTCCCATTCAGTCAGGCAGACAGCACAGGTTGGGGAGACAGGGAGAAAGGCAGGATGTTCTCCTATCTCTGGTCCCCAGTCCTCAAACTCCCTCCTCTATAGCAGTCTGGATTTTCTCCTTCCTTGCTAAACAGCACAGAACCCCTGATAGTTAATGACAGACAGCCCCTGTCTGCTCACTGTTCTCCCTTTCTGGGCCCTATCTTCAGAGCCCCAATCTTTGCCTTCCAATCCCCATGGGGGGGCAGAGTGAGGTGAAGAGGGATTCCCCAGCTATTTCCCTGTGATTTCTATCACATCATCGTCCTTGTCCTCGTCTTCATTGGAGCTGCACCCCACCTCCGAGACCTCGTGGGAGTCAAAATGAGGCACCTGGGACCGTAGGAGACTGCCAGCTGGGTACCCCGAGTGGGGCGACATATAGCCTGGGTAGACTGACATGCCCCGGGCAAGGCTGCTGGGCAGAATGGTGGAGGGAAAGGGTGCAAACATCCTGGGCTCGGGCAGGAGAGACTGTGTGAAGGGGAGCGAGTAGCTAGGCAGCATCCCCGTCACAGAGGGGTTCAGCATGAAGGAGGGGACACTGGCAGTGGCTGAGGTAGCAGCAGAAGAAGAGCTGACTGGGCCAGCTGGCAGGAGGGGGTCAGTAGTCACTGGGAATACCAGCGGGGAGTCTGCCAGCAGATTGGGCAGCTGGTAATAGGAGGAGCCAGTACCCATGTAGAAGGAGTTCCCCGCCTGGGGGGTGAAGGGATGGGTGAGGTTGTGGTTTAAAGAGACTGGTGGCATGGCAAATCCACTGGAAACTGGGTACCCGTGTTCATACGGCTGCACGGGGGCTGGCAGCTGGCACTTTTTGGGCGGCCGGCGGGCTGTCTCCTCTGTGGCAGATGGTGAGGCCGACTTGCGTTTGTTGCCCCGTAAGTCCAGTACTGGGTGCCCATCACTGGGCTGGCTGGTGGCCGGGAGGGAGAGGGCCAGGCAATGGCTCCCTAAGCGAGGCTCGGGCCCTCGAGCCGTCCCAGGGACTGCGTTACTGTCTGTAGACCGGGCTGGGGGGCCGGAGGAGACGGGGTTGGTGCTAGGCGAGATGTGATGGGTTTCTCGAGCAGCTGCAGCCTCTGCATACTGCTGCAATTCACTGATGATCTCAGGGCTGTCGGGGGAAATAGGTCTGGCCAGCTCCTCTGTGTTGGGGGGTTTGGGCGACGAGGCACTATGTCTGCCATTGCTTGTGGACTCTAGAGACGGACCCTGGGATCCTGGGAGCAAAACATATATATATATCCGGGAGTTAGAGAGGACACGGAGGCACTGACTGCTTCTCGGAGTGCTCAGGCCCAAGCTGATCCCACCCACCCAAGGGCTGGTTCACATTGCAGTGGCTCTAAACCTAAGATCAATGACCTCCACTACCTAAAAGTCTTCCATCCATCCTGAGTACTCAGTGAGGGGCAAGGCATTGGGCCCTGCTTCTAGGACTTCTGCCCTGGGGCTAGGCTAGACTCCAACCAGGCTTATTTCTCTTGGGAGATGAAGAGAAAAGAGCGGTCAGAGTGTGACTTATTCCAATAGAGTAACAGAGTCAACCAGGCACCTGAGGCAGCTGTCCGGCGATCATCGTCAGCCTTTGGTTTTCCAGTTGTCCTGATGGCAAAAATCCTCCCATCACTGGTCCGGATATATGTCCCTGAAATGGACAAGAAGACTAGATCAAACTGCCATGACGTATCCACACCATGAGATGCTTGTGAAGCAGTTAACAGTGCCAGGACCACAGGAGGTACTTAATAAATAGCACATTCCTATTCCTTCTCCCTTCTCCCCATTCTGTGAAGGCTTCAGGCCAAATTACATTTGACTGGCTACAAGTTATGCAATTAAGCTTCAAATTCTTGTCAATACAACACATCGGGGACGGGGTGCTGGGGCAAGGGTGCACCGAAATAGGAAAAGGGTCGAGCTACTAAAACTCTGCAGCATTAAGGTAAAGAAGTCCAGGCCCCAGGGCAGCTAGGTGGCTCAGTGGATAGAGCTCCAGTCCCGAAGTCAGGAGGACCCGGGTTCAAATCTGGTCTCAGGCAATACTTCCTGGCTGTGTGACCCTGGGCGAGTCACTTTATCCCCCCAAAAATCCAGGCCCTACTTCAACTGGCTTGATGAGTAGATCAGGGGAAGGAAGTCACTTAAACTCTGCACCTATTTGAGTTTCCCACACATCACAACTCCAGACCCTATCCCTAATGCGGTTTTACCAGCCACCACCCGCTTCTCAGTCCTCCCCTCACTGCTGGCGAGGAAGAGAGGCCCATGCTCCATCTGCCTTTGAGTTTTCAGGACTCAGGCTGAACTCGCCAGAGAGCTCTGCAAAATGGATAATGCACTGCCCTTTGTACTGTGTCATTGGCCTATTTTGAAGGCACATGTGTTTCCCCCACTAGGTTCAGCAAGAAATTTTAATAACATTTCCTTGCTAGAATTCTGGGAACTCTTTGGAGTTGATCAAGGTGAACGGATGGGCCTTGCCTGAAATATTCTCCAAATCCAGACTATAATCTTATTCAAAATTTTCATATCCAAAATTGTTTATGATTTCCTTTAGCCCACCCTGACTATTTCCTTAATTCTCCACATCCTCCCCTAACTTGGGAATGGCAATAGCACCAGAGGCAGCCGGTCTATCCAGACCCTAGGCTCTCACCCTTTGTCCCACGGATGATATGGATGCTCTCCCCAGCGCTGATTCTTGCCTGCACATCTGTGGAGCTGTTTGTTCCAGGAATGACAATATCTAGTAGATAAACCAATACCTGAGGTTATAAAGTTATATATCTAGGCTAATTCATATTGATGGTTGGGAAAGCTGAGGGTTTTTTTGTTGTTGTTAAAATTCTTGAGGGAAGATGATCACTGCCATAGATCTAGATCCAGTGAATCTTTACACCAAGGCAATCTCAAAACCCATTATTCTCAAGAAAGGCTATCTATCTTGACTGATCTCATGCCACAATTTAAAAAAAAACATTTTCTAAATTCAAACAATACTTTATACCATACAAATACTTGATTATGTACCAGCTTGTATTTTTCATTTCATAAATGTGCATAATGCGTCTCAAAGTAGGGAGTGAATGAAGGATGAAGACAGTTTTCTTACATCCTTTGTAAGACACAACAAAGGACTGAATACATATTAAGTACTTATATGCCTGTGGAAGGAAAGCATGAACCAAGCAAAAGGGGCATTCCTGGGATTGTGCCCGAGCCACTGACCTGTAGTAGTAACAATCTTCTGCACAAGGACCCCTGCGCGCTGTAAGTAGTTGATGGGAAAGTTAACTGCTGGGTTGGATGCGGAGGCAGAGACGGAGCTGCCCAGCGGGACATGCCGGGGCATCATGGGGATGGGGGTGGACTGCACGGGGCGGACACTGGCCACAGGCTTGTCATCGCCTTTCAGGCTTGGCCTCCTGAGAGAAGATGAAGACCCAGAGGTAGTCAACATGAAAGGCCGGTCTTAACTTTTGCTTGGCTGGGTTTCAAGAGTCCCTTCTAAATAGGATGCTCTAACTTACTTGGAGGGACAGCCTTTGATAGTGACAACAGATTAAGAACCAGAAGACATGAGTCTATGCCTGGCTCTTGCATTAGCTAGCTGTGGGGTCTTCATTCATTTGGCCTATTTGAATCTTCAGGCTCCTCAGCAAAAAGTAATCCTTATTTCACAGAAGTATTATGATCATCCAATGGAATTGATGTGTAAAAGCACTTTGAAAAGTCCAAAGTAGTATTACATGAATACAAAGTGCTTTGCTATTCCCTAACTGAGCTGCTGATCGTTGAGTACCTGGCTAGGGACATACTCCCTCTGGCACCAGAAATTAGGAAAGGAAGAAAAAAACAGCACTAATATCTTCCAGTTTTCCCATCCACAGGGATATTTTCAGTCTTCAGTAACATCTAACAAGCAAAAGAAAACTACTCCCTAGCCACTCTCTCCTTTGTGGCAGGGGCATAAATGTCCCAGGTAGGCAGGGAATTTTTTTCACTGTCCCCACCCCTCCATTACATCAACTTCCTCATATCTACCTGCTACCCCTCCCTTCCTGCAGCAGGATTAGATCAAGAGACCAGGTTAATGGCAGGTTTTTCATCACATATATTGAACAACTGAGGACACTGTTTTCAACATAGGTACCAATTCAGTTACCAGCCATATCCCAGAGCTCACAATCATTAGGAGGGACTTGCAGTGCCTGGCCAATCCAAAAGGAAAAAGGAAAGAGGGGTAGAACACAGGAAAAGAGGGAGTAGAAAGGGAAAAGAGAAAGAGAAAGAAACTTTCAGAATCAATTTAAGCACTAAGAACTAGATGTTTCTTCTAGAAATGACTTTGGGGGGCAGGGGAGATGTTAGATGATTTTCAATTCTTTCAAACTCAGGATTCTCATTAAGAAATTTGACTGATCCAGTTTTTTGACTGGATCAAGTAATTACACCTTCAGAAGACACGTAGGAAAAAGTATAAGACACACCATGGATGACAGAGGCTGTTCAAACCACTGAGTGGAAATAGGAATTTCTCCACTAATATCCATGTATTATATTTTCTTGCATTAATTCGTACTGTAAGAGAATGTGAAAAATATTTTTACAGGTTCACTTTTCTGGGTCAAGGTGTTTAAGTATGATGGTTGAGCTCTACATTCTAGACAGCAGGTAGTATTAAAACAAGTTGAAAATTATAGAATATCAGAACTAGAACCCTGGAAATCACCTAATCTAACAACAAAGATGAAGTTGGAAAAATACTTCCAACTTCTTGAATTTAACACAATGGAAAATTGCTTCCACAAACTATCTGGGGATGTTTACATGCTCACCATGCTGAGACACAGAACACTAGACAGGATAAATTACTGGATTGGTTCAGTAGAGCCACTTCATATTCTTATCTAAACTGATTACTAGTTTTTCTGTTACCAAACACAGAGGGACAGATGAGCAACTTCCAAGTTTTGCAAATGTTCACACTCCCTTGATACACTAAAGAGAAGATAGGTATTCTATTAAAAGTTATATGTGTTACAGACACTAGCCTTATAAAGTCACTGCTAGGTGTGCTGTGGTATAAATACTGGCACCAGTAGATGTGTCTAGAGCTAAAGGAGAACCTCTGCCCATAATCACTCAGCATCAGAGAGCCAGAGGCTATTGGTTCAAATCCCCTCCTCTGATGCTGCTTGTGTAATTTGTCATTTAATCATCTTACAATTAAAGTGAGGAGACTGGCACAGAAGGTCTCTTGAGATCCCTTCCAACTCTGGATCTTTGATCCCATAGCCAGCCACTTTGACACCCAGCCTAGAGGCAGGAAGGAGTCCCATTCAAATCTAGTCTCAGCTTGTTAGTAGCTATGTCACAACCTTTGTCTCAGTTTTCCATCTTCCAAAGGAGGATAATAGCTCTCTTCCAGGGTTATGGTGAGGATTCAAAGTACTTAGCAAGGTTGGGCACATAGAGCTAGTTGAATATTAGCTGTTATTGCAATCACACAGTTCTGACCATCTCTCCTTTACAATATTTGTTTTAAAAAATGAACAGACATATGAAACTAGGTTGTCCCATGGAAAGCAGCCTGGGGTTGGGGTGGGAAAAACCTATACCTAGAGTCAGAGGGTGTGGGAAGAATTCTCACTTATGGGGAGCAAGTTATGTCCTTTCTTTGGCCCTCAGTTTTGTAGACTGATGTTCATTATGGTCCCTTCCCATCTCTCAACCCTGTGATCACTTTTCCTGTAAAATAAACTACAAAACTGAAATAAGCACTGCAAAAGAAAAAGCACAATCTTCCCAATCCTCCCAGACATCTTTTGAATGGATGCAGCTTTTAGCCTATCTCATCTTGTTGCACAAAATATCACTATTTACCTATTTCAAACACAAAGATGAAAATACAATTTATGCTTCTAGATACTTAAGAATTACTCATTTTATTTAATGGGCCTAAAATATATGAGCCAAAGCACAAGGAAGTGATACATCAATGTTTATGCTTCTAGATACTTAATTACTTGTTTCAAAACATTTAATGGGCATAAAAATATATGAGCCAAAGCAAAAGGAAGTAATACATCAATATACACTTTCTGAAAAACCTTAACATTATAGGACAGTCATCCACTTGGAAAAAATGGAAAACACAAAATATATTAAAATTAACAATTTATTTTTTAAGTTCCAAATTTTTTTTTCTACAAAGATATAATTAATGTGGCTCCAGTTAGTTTGTATCTTAGAAATTAATTTGGCATTTTTCATGTAAGAAACTTAAAAATAGCAACAAAAATGTCATATTATTGTCTGAACATGAGAAATTAAAATATAAATGAACTATATTATAAAGAACCTTATCAACAGTTGTCTGAACAGTTCTAGGAGTTGTGCCCAAGTAAATTAGGTCTGCATACTGTACTCAGTCACCAAGCTGGAGCAGAAAATGGGGATAGAAACCCTTACATCCAATAACCAGCTTCCCAGCATAGCTCTTGAAAGACTTGCCCTCTTCTAGGCAAACTGCCACTGAGAAGGCAAATTATACTGGGGCAGGGGAAACCTTACCAGAGATGTTACATCAGGGTAATGAGGATAGCACATATGAAAATAAAGGAGTTCCAGTTTCAGGCTTCTCATGCAGAGCACACAGCTTCTATTTCTTGGGACCTAGAGGCCAGAAATTCAACAAGCCCCACCCTTCCCCTCGCAGTAACATAAGCACAAGCTGCTGGAACAATTCTGCTAAATATACGCAGTGTTCTAACAATGCAAAGTGTAATCTTACAAGTTGTTTTGTCAATGTTGAAAGAAAGAATATATTAAATCGTGGTTCTAGCTCCTGGAAGCCTCTTAGATTAGGACACTTACCAGTTTCTCTGGCTGAAGGCAGGGATACTGGTTAGGCTCTGGTCGGTGGCAGGATAATACTGAGCATAGGATGGACGCGTGTAAGGGACAGATGCCCGCTTCTCTTCTTCATAGCTTTTTTTTGCAGCTTTTTTCTCTGCCTTGGTCAACTTGTGCTCCTTGCGATCCAGGAGCAGCGATTCATGCTGGAAAGGCTCCTGCAGAAGCAGGGAGGTTTATATACTTCTTCCTCTGCACACCTACTCATCTGACCCCCACAGAGCATACAAGTTCCCCACTGTCATGTAGCTTCATTGCATTAGAAGAAGTGATGCACAGGAAGACTTCTGAACCGATGCATGATGAAGAAAGCACCAGGAACCCTTCTCCCCTCCCCCCAACACCGCTTCCCCATGATCAAAATGTGATTGGAAAGAACAAAATACTGAAACTGAATGTGTAACAATCAAGTTTGGTCACAGAGAAGAGGTGAAAAATCTTTCTGCCTTGGCAGAGGCAGAAATGGGGAAACTGAGACTGATGCACATGCATCAATTCTGTGATGGTCAGATTTTTTTGAGATTCCCTTCCCTCCCTCCCCCCTCACCCTCCCAAGGCCCACAGAGCAAGGAACAAGGAAGGTATATATTTAGAAATGAAGACGATATAAAAACAAAAGACAACATAAAATGTTTTAAAAAAAATGGGAGTTAAGCAGCTGGGTCTGTTCTTTCAAAGGTACTAATGAAAATGCTTCAAAATAGAAGTGAAGTTTTGTTTTCCCCTACCCAGAGCAATTCTGAGTAAGAAAAAAAAAATGGATACTTTCTGCCACTATGACCCATACTCCTGGGGCACAGGGCAGATGGGGAAAGGAGAAGAGTGTTACAGAGGGAGTCCCATTCTTCCCTTCTATACAAACTATCACCACTAGAAAAGCAGCATTAAATCACAAGTTCCTAAGAAAGGAGGGTCTGTGTATTCTCTTTGCTATCTTGATGCCAAGAACAGTGTCTGATATAAAAGTCAATGTTTAATAATTGTTTGATGAAGCAGACTGCTTTGGGCAACAGAGGCAGAAATTTAGAATAAGCATATTCACTCCAAGGAGCATTCTTTTTTTATATATCATTTCAGAGGAGTTCATATACTAAATAAGAGAATACACACCTTGGTGATGAGGTGAGGGTATTTGAGACAGGCAAGCTGTAAGACAGAGTCCTTGATTTTACTCATGTTCAGTGCCAGCTGGGCAGGGTCTGGCTCCTCTTCCACAAAATGCAATAGGTTTTCTACCTCCCTCCGGGTAAAGTTTAGTACTGGATTTAAATCATCCACTACCCGATCTGAAAAGGGAAATGACATAAGGTGTGCCAGGGAAGCAAGTCAAGAAATTGATTACAAATGCAAAATCACAGAGCTGAAGTAAAAAAATAAGTTTTTTTTTTTGTTTTTTTTTTTTTAAACATGGCATCAATTCAGTCATATTCTACACTATAAGACTAGAAGAGCAAAAGGCGGTCCTATTTAGAACCAAGGTTGTAGGGAATCTTAAGTCTGAGGAACGAAGCTAAAGAGATGTCCATGTACCAGTATGGCATCAACTGAATATTTCACCATCGATAATCCAACAAATCAAAATCAAAGCCCCACACAAGAGGGCTTTAAGGCTGAGAAGGTGGAAATAGTGTAAAAGTTCAAAGCCAAAATTCCCATATGCCCCCTTCCCTTCCCTCTGCCTCTGCCTTCCTCACACCCTCTAGTTCATGGGCACCACGCTATGGTATTCATATGGTACAACTGGGAGGTGACCCACCTGACATGCCCTGTTTGGAAATCTGCCGGTCATAGATTTTCTTCTCCAGTGTGTAGTCAGACACCAGGCGGTAGATATGACAAGGCTTCTTCTGTCCATAGCGGTACACACGGCACACTGCCTGAGCATCATGACAAGGGTTCCAGGAGGCATCAAACACCACAACTCGGTTGGCACCAATCAGATTCACACCCAAGCATCCAGCTCTTTAAAATACAAGTCAACAAGCACCAGATTCATCTACAGAAGAATATTCACTTATAAAGGAGATTTGCAAGTCAGTTTTCATTGTGTTGCCACTTATAGCCCTTAAAGCAACATTAGCTGCTCTTGTCCTATAGCACTCACATGCCACACCATCTGAGTTCTCTGCTGCACCTCAGGAAAAACACTGTCAGCATGTGACCGGAACCTAGCTTGCCCTCTGACCCTCAAGTGTTTTTGGTCCTTCATCCTCAAGGAGAACCAGTGACATCACAGGTGGCAGGATATGCCTAAATCGGGTTTAAGTGGGGCAGAGCTGGACAGCTGGCAGCACCTCGTCAGGAGCCCTCAAAGGCTCATGGCAGAACAAATGCCAAGGCCATGGCTGTGGATGCCTACCTAAGGCCTAACTAAGCATTCCAAAACACCTGCTTCTGCCGCCTTCATTCACCCATTCCTCTGAGGGAAGTATTCACGTGCTGGGGCAGACACCCCCCTAAATCAACAACAGGTCTGAGGCTTGCCCTGGTTTAGCTGATTTGCCAAGGTGTGGTCCCTGCCTGTGTAAGCTTCTTGGAGCCACAAATGCGAGTCAGGTGACTTGGGAAGGCCCACACCAGGAGTGCCAGTCTTCCTGAACACCCCAGACATCTCGCTTTGCAATGGCCAAAGAGAGAGTCATGAGGGCAGGTGTGTGGAATAACATACCACTACTAATTCTAGTAGTCCTTTTAAAACACCTTTCTGTCCATTATCTATCTCATTTGCTGGTGTAAGGCAGGGGAGGCTGGTATGACCATCCTCAAGTTTTCTCTGGAATTTAAGAGATTAGATACTCCCATTAGACCTCTCACAAACAGGGCTTCATCACAAACAACTGTTCTCTCCCTCCACCACAATCTGTACAGCACCTTCTTTTCTTGACTCTCCAAAAAGACGATATCCTCTTTATATCCTTTTCCTGAATCGAGGCCCAAATTACAGACTAAGACAGTTATTTAATAGATGCCCTAATGGTGACCCTTTCAAGTAGAAGGGTATGAGAAAAGAGTTCAAAAAAGGTTCTATCCACTGCTAAATTCCTTTCAGCTTCCACACCTCAAGACCCTACTCACCGTGTAGAAAGAAGGAAGAGCCAGACGGAGCTGTTGTTGGGATCATTAAACTGGTTGATAAGACGCTCCCTTTCAGAAGCCGAGGTGCTACCATCTAGTCCTGGGAAGGGAAATGGCAAGGACTTTGATGATACAGAGCTATCATAAATACACAGAGACTATACTAAGACCTTTCCCATCTACCAGAATTTCAGGTACTATCTCATTAATAGATAGATACACTCACCAGGAAGAGACAAGAGAAAATTGTCCTCATGTGTGTTTAAGACTCTTAAGAGTGAAAAGCTAACAAGAGAATAATGTTCAGCATAGAACTTCATCCATCCAAGAAAAAAAATGCAGTGCCCCCAACAGCCAAAGGTACTCAATGGAAGGTTCCCATCCTCAACCCTAATGTTAGCTTTTTAAAAAAAACTTGGAGGCTGCCTGTCCACTGTATGTTCAGGAAGCCTCCAGCTTTGTGTCAAGTACTTTGTGCCAACTTTTAACATGTCCGTGGCTTGACCACATCCTGCTCTCTCCTTTTTTTTTTTTTAACTTGTAGGTCAAGGCACCCAAGAAAAGGAAAGGAAATCAGTATAAGTCTAAATAACCTAAAATTACATGGTAGTCGGTCAAGAGTCATACTTTGGTGCTGGTTCTAGTGAAACAGACTGGGATGTAGTGGGTCATGGGCTCCAATTAATTGGCTCAAATATCACATTAATCTTTTTTCTTGGTAAAATGGATTAAAAAATGTTGACTTGGGCTGATAAATTACCAGCATCACAACTATGAAGCTCTCTGCAGCTACATATCATGACACTGGTGCAGGACATTATGGGAGGGAAAATTAATCACAGACCAACAAAATATT
>JAJPUD010026007.1:0-10703 GCA_023553655.1 Myrmecobius fasciatus
TCTTATTTTACCACTTTTTCCCTCTTTTCCCCAGTATGACAACCTTTCCCCCTCTAGTTCTCTTTTTCATATTATCAAAGCAATATCTAGTTAATTATACCCCCAAACTGTAAGCATCCCCCTAGTAGAAATAAAGTTCTGAAGAGTCCTTTCCTTTTTACCTTTTTATGCATCTCTTGAGTTCTGTGTTTGGATGTCGAATTTCTTGTTCAGATCTGGTCTTTTCATTAGAAATAGGTGAAATTCACCTATATCATTGAATGACCAGCTTCTTCCCTGGAGGATAATGCTCATTCTAGCTGGATAGGATATTCTTGGCTGTAATCCAAGTTCTTTTGCCATTCGGAATATCTGGTTCCAGACCCTTCAATCCTTCAATGTGGAGGCTGACAGATCCTGTGTGATTCTAATTATTGAACCTTGGTATTTGAATTGTTTCTTTATAGCTGCTAGCAGAATCTTTTCCTTGGTGCTATAGTCCTGAAATTTAGCCACGATATTCCTTGGGGTTTTAGTTTTGGGGTCTCTTTCTGGAGGTGATCGGTGAATTCTTTCAATGGTGATTTTGCCCTTTGATTCTACAATCTCAGGGCAGTTTTCTTTCAGGATTTCCTGGAAGATAGTGTTTAGATTCTTTTTTTCATCATGGCTTTCAGGAAGTCCAATAATCCTTAGATTGTCTCTCCTAGATCAATTTTCCAAGTCAGTTGTTTTTCCTAGAAGATATTTCATATTTTCTTCTAATTTTTCATTTTTTTGTTTTTGTTTGACTGATTCTTGAAGTCTTATTGAGTCATTCACTTGCATTTGTTCAATTTTTATTTTTATAGTGCTGTTTTCTTCAGTTACCTTTTTAAGCTCCTTTTGTAACTGGCCAATTTGTTAATTGCAATCTTTTTCCACTTCACTAATTTTATTTTTCAATAAATTGGTGTCTTTTTCATATCTCTTTTGCAGGACATCATATCCTTCTTGCAAGATACTGTATCCTTCTTGCACTAATTTCAATTTATTTTCCCATTTATCCTCCAGTTCTTTTATTAGGTTCTTTAAGCAATCTTCCAGAAAGACCTTTTGAAACTGGGACCAGTGATGGTCCTTGCTGATTCCCTCTGGAGTTACGTCTAAAGGAACCTCTGGCTCTGGGGTCTTCTCCTCTTTCTCTTTGTAAAAGCTGTTTATGGTGAGAGCTCTCTTTTGTCTCTTCATTTTTTTTTTTTTTTTTTTTTTTTAGACATTGTGAATATCTCCTTAAGGTAGGGGAAAAAAAAAAAAAAAACGGCTGAAAAGGCCAGCTGAAGATTTTGCCCTGAGGCGCTTCCGCAATTTAATTTAAGGGGCTGGGCCAGTGGGGGAAAGGACTAAGCCCAAATTACTCCTTAAACAAGCAAGTTTGCCAGAACACCTGCCCCCAATCAGGTCAGAGTGTCCCGAGTTCCTCAGATAAACTCCAGGTGTTTGGAATTTGGAGTTTGGAGTTTGGAGTTTTTTGCCAGGCTGAGCTGAGTTGAGCTGAGTCCCACCTCACTTCTGGCCTCCACCAGAGTTCTCTGACACCAAAGTCCTCTGTTTATCCCTCTGTCTGAGCTAGACAAACCTGATGTGAAATTTTTCAGAGATATCTGCAAGCAGTATCCAAATATTTCCTGATTCGTTGACTTGAAGATCAGTTCAGAGGCTTATTTTATTGTTGATTTGAGAGAAGTTCAGAGGAGGATGCAGAGTCACCCTTTCACTCCGCCATCTTCCATCTATCACATTTAGTGGTTCTGATAAAGGCCTCATTTCTAAAATATGTAGAGAATTGTCTCATATATATATATATGAATTCAAGCCACTCTTCAATAGATAAGTGGTCAAGGGATATGAACAGAAAATTTTCAGATGATGAAATTAAAACCATCTCTAGTCATATGAAAAGTTGCTCCAAATCACTATTGATCAGAGAAATGGAAATTAAGATAATTCTGAGGTAACAGTACACACCTGTCAGATTGGCTAAAATGTCAGGAAAAGATAACAATAAATGTTGGAGGGCATGTGGGAAAACTGGGACACTAATACATTGCTGGTGGAACTGTGAATGTTTCCAACCATTCTGGAGAGTAATTTGGAGCTATGCTCAAAAAGTTGTCAAACTGTGCATACCCTTTGACCCAACAGTGTTTCTACTGGGACTATATCCCAAAGAGATCTTAGAGGAGGGAAAGGGACCCACATGTACAAGAATGTTTGTGGCAGCCGTTTTTGTAGTGGCTAGAAACTGGAAACTGAAGGGATGCCCATCAATTGGAGAGTGGCTGAATAAAGTATGGTATATGAATGTTATGGAATATTATTGCTGTGTAAGAAATGACCAGCAGGGCGATTTCAGAGAGGCCTTGAGAGACTTACATGAACTGATGCTGAGTGAAACAAGCAGAATCAGGAGATCATCATACACAGCAACAACAGTATTACATGATGATCAATTCTGATGGACATGGCTCTCTGCAACAAAGAACTGTCTCAAACCAAATCCAATTGTTCACTGAAGAAAACCATATACACCCAGAGAGAGGGAAATGAAATATGGACCACAACGTAACATTTTCATGATCTCTATTGACATTTGCTTGCATTGTGTTGCCTCTCTCTGATTCTTTTTTTTATTGTAGTTAGGGTTTTTCTTGCATAACTTGTCAAGCATTTCAACATTATTAACATGTAGTGGACTTCCTGCCATCTAGGGGAGGGGAGGGGGCTGGGGGTAAAATTTGTAATGGAAAGCTTTGTAAAGATCAATATTGGGGAACTACCCATACATATGTTATAAAAATAAAAAGCTTTAATTTTAAAAAAAATTAAAAAAATAAAAAGAACTACTAGAGACACAAAAAAAGAATCAAGTGAAACGCTACCACTTTAGCGAAATTGAAGGACATATATATATATATATATATATATATATATATATATGGGCAGCTAGATGGCACAGTGGATAGTGCACCAGTCCTGGTCAGGAGGACCTGAGTTCAAATCTGGCCTCAGACATTTAACACTTCATAGCTGTGTGACCCTGGGCAAGTTATTTAACCCCAATCACCTCAGCAAAAAAAAAAAAAAAAAAAAAAAAAAAAAAAAAAAAAGGAGATATATAGTAATCCCATATAAATTATCAGCATTTCTGTATGTTGCCAACAAAGCCAAGCTGCAAGATATAAAAAGAAAAATTCCACTTAAAATAAATATAGACAACATAAAACTTTTGGGAATCTCTGCTAAGACAAAGGCAGGAACACAATTCTAAAACAGTTTTCATAAATAGACAGATACAAGCATCTGGAAATACATCAATGACCTGGGGTACACTGTTAATATAAAAAAGGACAATTCTACTTAAATTAATCTTCTGAAGACCATGCCAAGCAAACTTTCAAGACTTTGCTTTACAGAACTAGAAAAAATTAAAACAAAATTCATATGAAAGAATAAAATGTTAAGAGAATTGGGGAATTAATGAAAAGATATGCAGAATGAAGTGGCCTAACCATACCAGGTTGAAAACTATATATAAAGTGACACTCATCAAAATCATTCAATGCAGGCAGGGAAATATAGTAGTGCATTAGTAGACCAGGTTAGGTACATAAGGCATAATAATCAACAAATATGGTAATCTGGGGTTTGATAAACCCAAAGACTCCAGCTTCTGAGATGAGAATTCACTATCTGATGAAAATTGTTGAGAAAACTGGAAAATAGTATAGCAGAAACTAAGCACTGACAAACATCTAACACTTTGTACTAAGAAAAGATCAAAATGGTTTCATGATTTAGAAAAAGAGGGTGATACAAAAAGCAAATCAGGAGAACAAGGGATCATCTATTTGTCAGATTTGTAGAGAAGGAAGAAATATATGGTTAGTGAAGAACTTTATATAATGACAACATTATATAATGCATATCGATATTTTATTACAATAAATTAAATTTTTTTTACACAAACAAAACCAACTCAGCCAATATTAGAAAGGAAGCAGAAAACTGGGGAATTTTTTTTTTACATCTAAGGTTTCTGATAAAGACCTCATTTCTAAAATATATAGAGAATTGACTGTTAGCATATAGGCCATTTTTCCCATTGCTAAATGGTCAAAGGATATGAACAGACAATTTTCAGATGAAGAAATTAAAACCATTTTTAGTCATAGGAGAGCATGTACTAAATCACTACTGATTAGAGAAATGTAAATTAAGAAAAGTCTGAGCTTGTATTTCCCATCTCTCATATTGGTTAATATGGCAGGAAAAGATGATGATAAAGTTTGGAGGGGATATGGGGAAATTGGGACAGTAATTCATTGTTAGTGGAGTTGTGAAATGATCCAATAACTCTAGAGAACAATTTGGAACCATGGCCAAAGGTTTATTATAAAACTTTGTGTAACCTTTGATCCAGTAGTGTCATCAATTGATCTCTATCCTAAAGAGATCATAAAAGAGGGAAAAGGACCCACATATACAAAATGTTTGTAGCAGTCCTTTTTGTTGTGGCAAGGAACTAAAAACTGAGTTAATGACCATAAATTAAGGAATAATTGAATAATTTATTGTATATGGCTGTAATGGAGTATTATTGTTCTCTAAGAAATGTTAAATAGGCTTATTTCAGAAAATCCTGGAATTCCAACTTACATGAACTGATGGTAAATGAAGCAAGCAGAATCAAGAGAATATTGTACATCCTAACAACAAAATAATTTGATGAACAACTGTGATGGAATTGATTCTTTTCAAAATAGCAGTGATTCAAAATAATTCTAAGATACTTGGGATGGAAAATGCTATCCCCATCGAGAGAGAGAGAGAGAGAGAGAGAGAGAGAGAGAGAGAGAGAGAGAGCTATGAAGCCAGACTATGGATCAACATATAGTATTTGGGGGAGGGAAAGGAGACAAAAAATTGGATCACAAAGTTTTTCAAAAATGATCTTTACATGTATTGTGAAAAAATAAAATATTGAATTTTTTGAAAGGTGAACATGACTGAAATGACTGAAAACAAAAATAAATATACAATAGATGCTGAATTTTAATAACGACTAATGACATACTGCAGTTTTTAAAATATCACATAATTTCAAGTAAGCAATATGTCTGGGATATATATATATATAGATATATAGATATATGTATATATATACATATATATATGTATATATATATATACATGTACACATATACATATACTTATATATACATGTGTGATTGTATATACACATATGTATTCACATATCTATATACACAAAAGTATGTTTGTCAATGTGTACACATACACTATGTTAAGTTCATGTGAATATCGAACAAAGACTATCTTTATTTTACTTTTTTAGAATATTTTTTAAAACTGTACATGGAAATTCACTGGCACATATCTATTATGGGCTTTGACTGTTGATTTATGAAATAAAATTTTCTTTTTCCAAACTTATGTATAAAATACCTAATTTAGAATGATCATAAATATTCACTGGATCCTTGACCATAGTCAGTCAGTTTGACTTTTCTCCTTACACTACATTCTAGTAAGCATGGACAACACAGTGAAAGTGATGACTTTACACAGCTTAAATCCAAGCCAGATCCAATTCACACTATTGATTCTTTTCCAAAATGAACGATGAACACCAACATTAAGACCTATTTATCATGTGCTGTGAGAATATTTTAAAAGCTTTCCCACTTGGTTGATGATGGACTATTAATTTTTCAACAACTGCCTCTTAGTAAGAGACCTGGCTTTTCACTACACTGCAATTTTTTTTGAAAAAAATTTTACTAAAGCTTTTTATTTTTAAAACATATGTATGGAAATTTTTCCACATTAATACTTGCATAACCTTATGTTGCAATTATCCCCCATTTCCCCGAAGCCCTCTCCCAAATGACAAGTAATCCAATATATGTTAAACATGGTAAAATATGTTACCTCCAATATATGCATATACATTTATACAATTATCTTGCTGCACAAGAAAAATCAGATCAAAAAGGAAAAAAATGAAAAAAAAATAAAATTCAAGCAAACAACAAAAGTGAAAATACCATATTATGATCCACACTCAGTTCCCATAATCATATCTCTGGGTGCAGAAGACTCTCTTAATCACAAAATCATTGGAACAAGCATCAATCATCTCATTGTTGGAAAGTGTCATGGTCAACAGAATTGATTATCATATAATATTGATGTTATCTTGTACAATTATTTCATGTTTCTGCTCATTTCACTTAGCAACATTTCATGTAAGTATCTCCAGGCCTCTGCAAAATTATCCTCCTGATCATTTATTATAGCACAATAATATTCCGTAACATTCATATAACACAACTTATTCAGCCATTCTCCAACTAATGGGCATACACTCAATTTCCAGTTTCTTTCCACTACAAAAGGGCGGCCAAAAACATTTTTGTACATGTAGATGCCTTTCCTTCCTTTAAGATCACTTTGGAGTATAAGCCCAGTAAAAACAAGACTGGATCAAAGGGTATACACATTTTGATAACCCTTTAGGTATAGTTTCAAATTGCTCTCCAGAATGGTATGATCAGGTACCACCAATAATTCATTAGTGTTTGAGTTTCCCCAAATCCACTCCAACATTTGCCATTATCATTTTCTGTCATGTTAGCCAATAAGAGGAATGTATTGATAATTCAAAGTTGTCTTAATTTGCATTTCTCTAATCAATAGTAATTTACAGCACTTTTCACATGAGTAGAAATGGTTTTAATTTTTTAAAAATTGCTCACTCATATTATTTGACTATTTAACAATTGCAGAATGGCTTGAATTCTGATAACTTTGAGTTAATTCTCTATATATTTTAGAAATGAGGCTTTTATCAGAACCTTTCAAAGTAAAAATGTTTTTACAATTTATTGCTTTTCTTTTCATCTTGTCTGCATTAGTTTTGTCTTTGCAAAACCTTTTTAATTTAATATAATCAAAATTATCTATTTTTGCTTAAGTAATGAACTCCAGTTCCTCTTTCACCACAATACCTTCCTTCTCTACAGATCTGAGAGGTAAACTTTTTTATGTTCTTCTAAATTGCAAATAATATCACTTGTTATGTCTAAATCATGAACCTATTTTGACCTTATATTGGTATATGGTGTTAAGTGTGAATCAATGCCTAGTTTCTGCCATATTAGTTTCCAATTTTCCCAGTAGTTTTTGTCAAATAGTGAGTTGTCAAACACTAGATAACTATAGGCATTGACTATTTTGTCTTGTGAAACTAACCTGCTCCACTGATCAACTACTGTATTTTTTAGCCAATACTAGATGGCTTTGATGATTGCTGCTTCATTATATAGTTTTAGTCTGGAACAAGTAGACTACCTTCAATTGCATTTTTTCATTTATCCCCTTGAAACTTGTGACCTTTTTTTTTCTTCCAGATGAAATTTGTTAATATTCTTTCTAAATATGTAAAATAATTTCTTGGAAGTTTAATTGGTATGGCACTGAATAAGTAGATTACTTTAGGTAGTATTGTTATTTGTATTATGTTTGCTCAGCCTACCCAAGAGCACTTGATATCTTTCCAGTTGTTTAGTTCTGACTTTGTGTGGAAAGTGTTTTGTAGTTTTGCTTATGTAGCTCCTGACTTTCATTTGGTAGATAGATTCCCAAATATTTTTTTATTATTGACAGTTATTTCAAATGGAATTTATATTTGTAAATCTTGCTGATGGTTTCTTTAGTGATGTATAAAAATGCTGATGATTTCAGTGGATTTATTTTGTATCCTGCAACTTTGCTAAATTTGTGGGTTACTTCTAATAGTTTTTAATTGATTCTCTACAATTCTCTACGTATACCATCACATCATCTGAAAAAAGTGACAATTTGCTTTCCTCATTATCTACTCTAATTCCTTTGAAATCTTTTTCTTCTCTTATTTCCAAAGCTAACTAATATAATATTGGATAGTAATGGTGATAATGGAAGACCTTGTTTCACCCCTGATCTTATTGGGAATGGTTCCCATTGCATGACACTTGCTGATGGTTTTAAATAGATGTTACTGATCATTTTAAGCAACACTCCATTTATTCCTATGCTCTCTATTGTTTTTAATAGGAATGGATATTAGATTTTGTCAAATGCTTTGTCTGCATCTATTGAGATAATCATATGATTTTTGTTAGTACGATTATTGATACAGGCAATTATGATAATATTTTTCCTAACATTGAGGCAGCACTACATTCCTGATATAAATCCAACTAGGTAATAGCATTGCATTCCTTACAAATTTTTGAAAGTTTTTAGATTATTTATTCCAGTACATTCCATAATGCCAAGAGTGTAAATTAAGACTGCAAACACATGTGTTAATTATTCTAAGTGTGTTGCTACCATTCAGTTTCAACTTCAAAATTCAAATTATTCTTTTAATATAGCCTCATTGCTCTCCTTGATGGTTTTATGCTTTAAAGGCCATTTTCTTGTCATAACTTGCCTGCTAAAGACCAGGGTGTTTTAATGTATGGCTGTCATCTATTGGTCCAATTTGAACTCTGGATGAAAATTTGCAACCTTTGTTTTCCATCTTCAGGATCATATAACTAAGTTTAATTCTGTGGTGACCCATGAAATTATGAATACAGCATATCAGTTAAAAACTCTTTAATTGAAAACTATATCGAGTTAAGTTTGGGTGAAGGGATATTGAATTTATGGCCTGGCAGAAGGGTAATAGGTTTAAACTATCTCCCCACAAGATGCTACATTTAATAACAATTGTTCTTCACATTATTTCATTGGTGGCATGGTTCAAATAGAGAAATATTTTCCATGTGATTATCAAAGACTCTAGTGTACTCATTATGCTTAAATGTATTCTATCAGATACAGTAAAACTGAGTTAAGTTTTTTCTAATAATCTGTAAAGATGTTAACAATTTTGATCAGTTTAGATGATTCATTTTATAATAACTTAATTAATAATGTGTTTTTATATTCATGGAATTTTTGACATTGTTTTTTTTTCTTTTAGTTAATACAATTTCTTTTATATCTTCATAGAATATTTTGAGCCATACAAATTGTTAGTTATTTGTATAAATACATAAAATATACTTGAACTATATCTATCAATGTCACTAATGTTCTCATCTTCTGGTAATAAATATGCCATTCTTCTGTTAAGGAAGAGAATCACACTTATATCAAAGAAAAAAACTGACAAATATGCTTTGCTAAAATTCATGAGCTATTGTGAATCACTCAAGCCAATTATTGTGGATTTTTTCTAGGTTTGTCATTTAGTTTTGCAGAGAAACTGAAGACTCAGTCACATCTTTTGATGTAACCATTCTGTCATTTTTTCAATAATGCATATTTTTTATGTTTTGCATTTAAGCTCTATTATACTTTTATTTGCTTTTTAAGTAACTTTTTTACTTATGGTCAAAATTTTCTATATCCTTCTTTTTGGGGAATCTCTCTTCAAATTCTTTGTTTCTCAAGTCTTTACAGCATAATTTTTATTAATATTGAATTGCATTGTCTTGACTTTTTACGTTAACATTTTCACATCCCCATTAGGTTATGAAGGGAATCAAAAATTTCTATTATCTTTTTATTTCCCATACTCCATTCTGAAAGTTTTCTATTGCATTTACTTTAACTACAATCTGACAAATATAGATGATTTTGGGAAGATGGTGAAGTAGGTCAGAAAATTCCAAGTTCTACAGATTTCCTCCAAAATCAACACAAAACAGATCCTCAGGGTGAACATAGAGTGGCAAAAACAAACAAGAGTTGGGACAGAACAAAAATCATCCTGGGACAATCAGAAAAAGTCCAAAGAAAGATACCAAGAAGGAGATTTGGCCCTCATGAAATATAATTATGTCCAAGGAGTTCTGCTGAATTAGCAAGTAGTGGTCCTTGGAGTTAGCTGGGTTGGAAGGTAGCATTAGGCCCAACTATAAGACTTTTCACCACCCAGACAGTGTAAAGAGTCAGGCTTTTTGAACTGGGGAATATTGAAGAGCATCTGCAATAAGGAATGTCAAGCCCAGCTGTGTTGCTGAGATGGGGTTCTAGATGAGTAGAAACCAGCACATGTCCAGTGAGTATAGAAACAGTGGGACAGGGGCACTGCTGGATATGGCCACTTATATGAAGGTAGAGTTCTTAGTTTTGGGATACAGGCAGGACGGGACAACTGACAGAAGAACTGAAGCTAGAGGCATCATCCTCCACACCCCAGGAATAGAGGTGAATGAATACACTAAAATGCATTACACATATTTTTAAATGAGCAAGCAAAGGAGAAAAAAACATAGAAATTAATTGTGGGGATAGAAATGAATAAGATTCATTTCAGAGTAAAATATTGAAGCAAAACAGCCTCTTCTACCTCCCAAAATAGTGTTGATTGGTCAGCTGTCCAAAAATATTTATAAAACTCCAAAAAAAAACCCTTTAAAAATCAAATTAGAGAAATTGAGGAAAAATAAAGAAGCAGATCTTGGGAAAACCATCAAGGTGTAATCAGGAAAAAAGAAACCATAAGGGACTGCATAAGGTTAATCTGTTTATATACTTGTAACACATAAAAAAATTTTATTAAGAGAGTTAGAAAGCATATTTATATCTGTCTATCTATCTATCTATATAGAAAGAGAGAGAGA
>JAJPUD010026008.1:0-16988 GCA_023553655.1 Myrmecobius fasciatus
CTATTAACATAATTGACTATATTAATAACCAAATTAACAAAAAACATATGACAATCTCAATAGATGCAGAAAAAGCATTTGATAAAATCCAACATCCATTCCTATTAAAAACATTAGAGAGTATAGGAATTAAGGGACTTTTCCTTAAAATAGTCGGTAGCATCTATTTAAAACCATCAGCTAGCATCATATGTAATGGTGATAAACTGGAACCATTCCCAATAAGATCAGGGGTGAAACAAGGTTGCCCACTATCACCATTACTATTCAATATTGTATTTGAAATGCTAGCCTTGGCAATAAGACAAAAAAAGAGATTAAAGGAATTAGAGTAGGTTATGAGGAAACCAAATTATCACCCTTTGAAGATGATATGATGGTCTACTTAGAGAACCCTAGAGAATCAACTAAAAAACTATTAGAATTAATCCACAACTTTAGCAAAGTTGCAGGATGCAAAATAAATCCACATAAATCTTCAGCATTTTTATACATCATCAACAAAATGCAACAGCAAGAGATACAAAGAGAAATTCCATTCAAAATAACTATCGATAGTATAAAATATTTGGGAATATATCTGCCAAGGGAAAGTCAGGATGTACATGAGCAAAACTACAAAACACTCTCCACACAAATAAAGTCAGATCTGAACAATTGGAAAAACATCAAGTACTCTTGGATAGTTCAATCGAATATAACAAAGATGGCAATACTACCTAAACTAATCTATCTGTTTAGTGCTATACCAATCAAATTCCCAAGAGATTATTTAACTGACCTAGAAAAAATAACAACAAAATTCATCTGGAAAAACAAAAGGTCAAGAATTTCAAGGGAATTAATGAAAAAAAATGCAAATGAGGGTGGCCTAGCTGCACCAGATCTAAAACTATTATAAAGCAGTGGTCACCAAAACCATTTGGTACTGGATAAGAGAGTAGTGGATCAGTGGAATAGGTTAGGTTCACAGAACAAAATACTCAATGACAATTGTAATCTAGTGTTTGATAAACCTAACGACCCCAGTTTTTGGGATAAAAACTCACTATTTGACAAAAACTGCTGGGATAATTGGAAACTAGTCTGGAAGAAATTAGGCATTGACCCACACCTAACACCATATACCAAGATAAGGTCAAAATGCATTCATGATCTAGGCATAAAGAATGATATTATAAACAAATTAGAACAACGTAGGATGGTTTACCTCTCAGACCTATGTAGGGGGAAGGAATTTGTGAGCAAAGAAGAACTAGAGGTCATCATTAATCACAAAATAAATAAGTTTGACTATATCAAGTTAAAAAATTTTTGTACAAACAAAATGAATGCAGACAAGATTAGAAGGGTAGCAGTAAACTTGGAAAATATTTTTATATCCAAAGGTTCTGATAAAGGCCTCATTTCTTTTTTTTTATTTATTTATTTATTTATTTATTTATTTATTTATTTTAAATTTTATTTGCATAACATATGTGTGGGTAATTCTTCAACAATAACCCTTACATAGCTTTCCGTTACAAATTTTTCCCCCCAACTCCCCACCACTCCCCTAGATGGCAGGATATCCACTACATGTTAATTATGTTAAAATATTGGCAAATCGAATATATGTATACATATTTCCAAACTTATCATTGTTGTGCAAGAAAAATCTTATCTACACAAACGATATATATCACATAAAGGAAACACAATGTAAGCAAACATCAATTATGGTATAAAGGCCTCATTTCTAACATATATTGAGAATTGACTCAAATATATAAGAATTCAAGCCATTCTCCAATGGATAAATTGTCAAAAGATATGAAAAGACAATTTTCAGACGAAGAACTATTTCCGGTCACATGAAAAGGTGCTCCAAGTCACTATTGATCAGAGAAATGAAAATTAAGACAACTCTGAGATACCACTACACAGCTGTCAGATTGGCTAAAATGACAGGAAATGATAATGATGAATGTTGGATGAGATGTGGGAAAACTGGGACACTGATGCATTGTTGGTGGAACTGTGAATGGATCCAACCATTCTGGAGAGCAATCTGGAGCTATGCTCAAATTGTTATCAAATTGTGCATACCCTTTGATCCAGCAGTGTCTCTACTGGGCCTATATCCCCAAGAGATCTTAAAGGAGGGAAAGAGACCCACATGTGCAAAAATGTTTGTAGCAACCCTTCTTGTAGTTGCAAGAAACTGGACACTGAATAGATGCCCATCAATTGGAGAGTGGCTGAATAAATTATGGTACATGAATGTTATGGAATAGTATTATTCTGTAAGCAATGGCCAGCAGGATGATTTCAGTGATGCCTAGAGTGACCTAAATGAACTGATACTAAGTGAAATGAGCAGAAACAGGAGATCATTATACACAACAAGGAGGCTATATGATGTTCAATTTTGATGAACATGGTTTTCTTCAACAATGAGATGATTCAAACCAGTTCCTATTGTTCAGCGACTAAGAATGTCATATACATGCAGAGAGAGGCCTGTGGGAACTGAATGTGGACAACAACATTTTAACGCTTTCGGTGAATATTTTCTTACATTTTGTTCTCCTTCTTAGGTTGTTTTTTTTCTCTTTTTAGATCTGATTTTTCTTGTGCAGTAAGAAAGTGTATAGATATGTATACATATATTGCATTTGTCATATAATTTAACATATTTAGCATGTATTAGAATACCTGTCATCTAGGGGTGGCGGTGGGGGAAGGAGGAAAAATTTGGAACAAAAAAAAATTTTGCAAAGGTCAATGTAGAAAAATCACTCATATGTTCTGTAAATAAAGAGCTTTAATTAAAAAGCATTAAATTAGAATCAATTACAACTGATGAAATCATTAAATGAAATATTATTGAAGAAGAAGAGAAGACTCAAGGCAGAGCCTTGGAAGATACTTAAAAGTATAGACATTCAAAGTTAGTGTAAGCTGGATGAAAATCTAATAAAGGAGACTGTGAAGTGATTGGAAAGGTAGAAAGGGAGACAGGAAAAATTAGTGTCCCCAAAACCTCAGGATATTCAAGAAGATGAGTCTACTTGCGCTAATTTTCTTTTTCAGTGTGATGCCACTCAAACTACCCAAATGATATTCAATAAAGCTAGAAAAAATAAAAAGAAAATTCACCTGAAACAACAGGGAATATTAAGGAAATTAATGAATAAAATATAAGTGATGGTGGTCTAGCAATATTAGATCTCAAACTATATGATAAAGTAGTAATAGCAAAACTATCTTTTACTTACTAAAAATATATTGTTGAATCAATGGAATAGAATAATACACAACAGGTACATGAGACCCAGTAGCTCAATGACCATATCAATTTAGTCTTTTATAAATCCCCAAATACCAGCTTTTTGGATTAAAATTCAATATTTGCAAAAAAAACTGCTAGAAAAACTAGAATACAATAGGACAAAAACCCTCATCACCTACCAAGATTATCAAAATGTCTAAATGATTTTGATATAAAGGATGACACCAAATCCAAGTTAGAAGAGCAAAGTATGGCCCATCTATCACATACATGAGATGGGGAAGAAGTCATGCCTAAATAAGAGAGAGATAACATTATGAAATGTAAAATTGATAGTTTTGATCATATTAAATTGAAAGGCTTTTGTACAAATGAAACCAATGCAAACAAGATTAGAAGAAAATCATAAAGCTGGGAAACCATTTTTATAATAAGTATCTTTGATAAAGGCTTCATTTGTCAAATAAATAGAAGATTGAATCAAATTTATAAAAATATAATCCATTCTCCATTTCATAAATGGTCAAAGAATTTGAACAGGCAGTTATCAGATGAATAAATCAAAACTATAGGAACACTAACAAGGGCTGTAAATCACTATTGATTAAAGACATGCAAATTTAAAAATCTCTGAGATACCTCACTTCTCATAATGTTGATGAATATAACAAAAAAGAAAAATGAAAATTCGTATATTAATCACTATTGGTGTTATATACTGATCTGAACTGTCTGATAAACTTTTGGAATTATGTCCAAAGGTCAACCAAAATTATTCATACCCTTTCATAAAGCAATAACACCACTAGATTTTATCACAAAGATATAATAAGAAAGAGAAAATATTTATGGTAACTTTATTGTAGTAGCAAAAAAAAAGGAAATTGAGGGGATGTCCATCAATTGAGGAATGGATGAACAAGTTGTATATATGAATGTAATGGAACACTATTGCTCTATAAGAAAGAAAGGCAGATGCATTTCCTGAAAACAATATGGGAAAACTTACATGAACTGATGCTGATTGAAGTCAGTAGAATCAGAACATTCTTAAAAAGTAACAGCAAGATTGTGTAATGACCAACTATGACAAACTTAGCTCTTCTCAGCAATGCAAGGATCCAAGACAATTACAAGCAAATGATTATGGAAAATGTTGACAACATTTAGGGAAAGAAATATGAAGTCAAATATAAAGCAAAGCATAGTATTTTCACTTCTTCCCTCCTTTCTATCAGTCTCTCTCCTTCCCCCTCCCTTTTTTCCTCTTTTTCACTCCTACTTTCCCTATATGACAAATTTCTTTATCCCACTCAGTGTGCATGTTATTCCATCCTTGAGACAGATATGAGAGGAAGATTCAAATGATGTTTACCCTTTGCTTATTTCTCTCATAATATAATTATAATATCTCTTTTATGCTTTTTAGTGATGTAATCTAGCCTATTCAGCCTCTATCTTTTCTTTTCTTCAAGGACAACCCCATTTTCATCCCTTAATTATTTTTATATCATCAACTCAAATCAATTTATACCCATGCATTATGCCTTTGTAAACTTCTAATACAAGCAGTTCAGTTCTCAAAATTTGCAAATATAGTCTGCGTGTATAGGGATATAAACAGTTTAGTCATATTTAAAAACATGATTACCTCCTTACATTTCACCTTTTTATACTTCTTTTTAGTCTTTTGAATATTTGAATATTAAATTTTATGTTCAACTGATCTTTTCATCAGGAAAGTTTGAAAGTCCCTTACTTCATTGAATACCCATCCTTTCATGTGAAAGATTATGCTCAATTTTCATTGGGAGATGAATTCTTGCTTACAATCCAAGATCTTTTGCCTTCTAGAATCTCACATCCCAAGCCCACTGATCCTTCAATTTAGAAACTGCTAAGTCCCATTATTCTTAATTGTATTTGATATTTAAATTGTTTCTTTCTGGCTGCTTGGAGTATTCTTTCCTTGAACTGATAATTCTGGAATTTGGCTATAATATTCCTTGAAGTTTTTATTGTAGAATCTCTTTGAGGAGGTAATTGGTGGGTTCTTTCAAAGAATATTTTACCTTATGGTTTTAGGATAAGTAGGCCTTAATAATGTCTTAAAATTTGCTTTCCCGTTTTTTTTTTGTTTGTTTGTTTATCATATCCTTCAAGTAGCCTAATAATTTTTAAATTATATCTTCTGAATCTCATTTCCAGATCAGTTGTTTGACTTAATCATGCCCATTATACTGGAATTATAGGGCTAAAATTGCCTTCAAAATTTGGATTTGGGGCCTCACAAATGATGTGCTATACCACCGAAATACTGAGTAAGGATCAAGGGGTTTTGGTTGCTCATCTGTGCTGTGATTAAGAGGTTCCAGCTGACTTACTCAAATGCTATATGTATTGGCTGTGTTTCCCTTATACTCAAATGGTATAAACCTTTCCTAAAATTCTTCTAAATTGCCTTAAGCTGGAAATTATTTCACTTCATTCTTTTGTGTATTCTGTCATTCCAAAATCTTTTTTAGATGCTTGATTTAATGCTGTTTCCAAGCAAAACTTGGAAGAAAGGAAACTCCCCAGCTTCTCTCTGCTATTTTGGTTTCATAGCAATAGTAATATTTAAAATAAAATCAATTATTTAGAATAAAAGATAAATAAAGTTAATAAAAGACAAGACATTAAAAGAGAAAGGAAGAGCATGTACATATATTTAATGTATAAACATACATATACATATGCATATGTACATGTGAATATTATGTGTACATATGTATTTACATGTTCATGTACATATTTATACATACAAGCATAGGCATATGTATATGTATTTATATACACAGAGAGTGATAGAGAAAAAAACAAAGTAAAAGAGACAGAGACAAACAGAAAAATTAGAAATTAGGTTGGAATGGTGGCAAATATTACTCAAGAAACAAAATCAACTGTCTTCAATGACAAAGTTTGATGAGATAATCTAATAATCATTGGCTTTCCAGGAAACAGTTTAGAGAGAACATAATTAAATAACAGGCTTCAAAACTGTATTTTCAGAAAATCATGCATGATAATTGCGTAGCTATATGAGAATTAGAGATCAAAGTATAACAAGTAGCTGTGCACTTGTTGGGGGACAATGAATGCTCCCTGACCTCTTATTTTTTAGAGAGGAGTTTTGTAATCTTTGTTTATGATGCAGATTAACAGAAACCACAGGATGTTAAAATAGACAACATGAAGTGTCACTAACCTACAAAAATACTGTTTCCATACTTTAGAATTTGAATGTCTAAGAAAATATATTCTTATTTTCCAGAAGAAGACTCATGTACTAAAAATGTTGTATTCAGACTTCAATAGGTACTACTTAAAAGTGAGAAAAGAAAGAAAAGGCTAGAACATATTCCCCAAAGCAAAAGAAAACAGCTTAAATTCAAGCAGGACTTGAAAAGTGATCATAATTCTAAAGGTATAAAATCATTGACTTACAAACATTCCTTTTAATATAGTTTGAACAGAAACACAAAGTGCAGGTACCATAAACAAAAGATTTTTATAAAACGTTAAGGAGAACAAGTCAATTTGTAGGGATACACACACACACACACACATATGTGTTTATTGATTCAAAAGGAGAAGTAGCAAAAGAAGAGCAAGAAAAATAAAAACGAGAACAAGAAAAAGAAAGAAGAAAAAGAACAAAAACAAGAAAAAGAAGAACATGATTTTCTGAAATTTCCAAACAGTTTCCTGGAAAGCCAATGATTATTAGATTATCTCAACAAACTTTGTTATTGAAGACAGTTAATTTTGTTTCTTGAGTAATATTTTTCCTTGGGATCCAAAATCTATGGATCAATGGACTATTAAACTATATAATCAATAGAAAATTTCCAAGGAAAGGAGAGTTGATGACACAGCACATACATGTTAATATCTATTTTTACTATATAGTGACTCTGACTAGATTTCTATGCAAGTATAGAATATGCAGTATTTATGGTTAAAAAATAAATCTTATCATGTATAACAGTATCTAAAATGAAATTGTCAAAAGCTGTGAAATTTGACAGAAATCTACGGAGAATTAAAAAAAAATCCTTGTTAGAATATGAAGCATTCAAAATATGACAAGAGAGATGATCAAAGATTGTGAATCTCTGCTTGCCTTTCAAGTTGTCAGAGAGTAGTGGAGTTTTTTTCTTATATGATATGAAGAAATCTCTCAAGGGAAGTCACAAAGCCAAAGTCTTTAAAAAAGGAAATAAATATTCTCTTTTGCAGAAGTGGCTAATGGAATACATAAAAAGAAGGGGGAAAAGAAGTATTGACAAAGAGGGAAATGATTTGTACTATATATGCATATTCATGTATACATGTATGTGTATATATGGGATATGAGTGTGTGTGTGTCCCAAAGTATCACTATTTGTACATCACTATTTTCAACATAACAGTAGGAACTATCTTTCTGATCAGTGATTGTAAAATAGTATTTGAAAACTAAGACAATTAAACAAAGTGAGAGGATACCTAGCAATTCTCAATGAATTAAAGTTAGAAAATTGAGATTAACTACGTATTAGTATCATAAAACAACTAATAATTAAAATACTTGAGTGACTCTCAAACAAATCTGAAAAATCCTAGAAATTGGAATAGCTGCTTATAGAAGGGGTGTTTTGAAATATCTGATAAAAATTTGTCTAGTGGGGGCAGCTGTGGATAGAGCACCAGCCCTGAAGTCAGGAGGACCTGAGTTCAAATCTGTTCTCAGACACTTAACAGTTCCTAACTGTGTAACCCTGGGCAAGTCACTTAACCCTAATTGCCTTAGCAAAAAGCAAAAACAAAACAAAAAGAATGTCATGTCATAAAAAAGTAAAATAACATACATGTACAAAAATGTTTGTAGCAGCCATTTTTGTAATAGTAAGGAAATGGAAATTTCAGAAAAGTCTATAAAAACTTACTTGAACTGATACTAAATGAAGTGAATAGAACCAAGAGAACATTGGACAGCAACATGATTTTGTGATAAACTCTGAAGGATTTGGCTTTTCTCAATAATGAGGTGATTCAAGGCAATTCTGTTAGATTTGTGATGGAAAGAGCCATCCGCATCCAGAGAGAGATTATGGAGACTGAATGAGGATTAAAACATAGTATTTTCACTGTTGTTGTTGTTTGCTTTTCTTTCTCATGTTTTTCCCCTTTTTATCTGATTTTTCTTGCACAGCATGGTAAATATGGACATGTTTAGAAGAACTGCACATATTTGCCCTATATTGAATTCCTTGTTGTCTAGGGGAAGGAGGAAGGGAGAAGGGAATGACAAAATTTTAGAACACAAAGTTTTTAAAAGAGAATATTGAAAACTATTTTTGCATGTATTTGGAAAAATAAAAAGCTATTTTAAAAAATGAGTCTACTGGTAACTCAGGCTGGAGACAGAAATAAAAAAAAAGTTGAAGACTATCTAACCCTTAATAGCAATGAAGAGTTCATTTAAAAATAAAATGGTAAGATTACCAAGGGTAACAAGGATGCAACATTCATTCAAGTTACATAGAATTGTTGCCATGTCTCCCTATTTGCCATAATGACATACCTAATCAGTATCATGTCAAGTTTAAGAAGAATCTTTCACAAGCTTTTGAATTTACCAGAAAACTGTATCAACTATTCAAGGTATTAGTCCTTTCGACTATTCAAGTCTCAAGTACATAACATTAACTTTTAGGGAAGATCTTTTTGTTTTTTTGACTGTGAGGTAGTGACCTTAATAAATGATGCTCTTAATGTAACTGGAAATGGAGAAGAAAAAGTGATTAGATTTTCAAATGAAATGGAGTAATATGAAAGATACCAGGGAAGTCATCTAAAAAGGAGGTGGAAATTGTTGCAAAGTAAGGGATAAAAACCTAAATCTTTGCACCATTTGACCAATAAGAATAAAATATCCTCATCTCTGTAATAATGGATTCAAAGTGATTTGAACTCAGGTCTCTGTGACTCTAAACAAACAACTGGAAATAGAGAAGAATAAGTGAAATTTTTATAACTCAAGATTTTTAAAAATTTGTTTGAGTAAATAATAAAAAAATAAATTATAATTTAGTACAATTTTTCCATAATAGTATTTAGAAAGAGAAGGGAATTTAAGAAATTATGTTTTTTCCCAATTGATAAATGGTCAAAAGATAGGACAGACAATTTTGAGATGATAAAATTAAAGTCATATATGGTCATAAAAATGCTCTAAATCACTATTGATCAGAGAATTGCAAATTAAAACAATTCTGAGATACAACATCACAACTCTTAGACTGGCTACAATGACAGGAAAAAGATAATGATAAATGTTGGAGGGGATGTGGGAAAACTGGGACACTAATGCATTGTTAGTGGAGTTGTGAAATTATCCAAATCTGGAGAGCAATCTGGATTATGCCCAAAGAACTATTGAATTGTGCACACCCTTTGATTCAGCAGTATCATAAGGAAATCATAAAGGAGGGAAATGGATTCACATGAGCAAAAATGTTTGTAGCATCTCTTCTTGTGGTAGCAAAGAATTGGAAAAAGGAGTGGATGCCCCTCAATTGGGGAATGACTGAACAAGTTGTGGCACATGAAGATAATGGAATATTATTGTTCTATAAAATTAATCTATAAAAGCAATGCTATAAAAATATAAAAATTGAATGTAAATCAACACATGCCATGTTTACTTCTTTTTTTCTGCTTTTTTTCCTTCTCCCATGGCTTTTCCTTTTTGTTCTTATTTTCCTCTTCCAATATTATTCATAAAGCATCATGTGTTAAATTATGTCAGCACATTTTTAAAAAAAATTATATTGTCTAACAACTTCATTTTAAAGATGATTAAGCTAAAGTCTATAGAGTTTCTCATAAGTTATAAGTGAAAAAGGCAACATTTAAATTAAAGCCCATCTGATTCCAAATACAATGTCTTCTCATGTTATTATTTCATTCCCTCTGAACTTACTTATCTTACTCCAACTGTTAAAAGAAGGCTAAAATTCCAGAAAGCAATTTATTACTTCTCCTTTAATAATCTTCCATTTAGGGATTATACTAAGTTTGCTATATTCGAAAGTTAAAACAAAAATAAGGAATGCAATCAATATGATCTAAATTGGAAAGTATTACAGTGATCTGATTGTTTTAGTTGCTAGGGTGAAGCAGTATAAAATGCATTCATTTTGTAGCTGATGTAGCTGAAGCAATGAAGTGCCTTGCCCAATGTAAAACAATAGATCTAAGTATCATATCTTTAAATTCTAGATGCATTTCATTATATCATGTTGCCTTTTGAAGCCCAACATTCTCATTTTAAGGTCCCAAATAGTGTAATGAATTACACACGTTTATGGAACCCAAGTAGATGTTGAGACGCAGGGAATCAAACAAGTTCATCTGACAAGTTCAATTCTCTTCATACTACATAAAATTTTGATTTCTCTCAAACCAAGTTTCTACAATTGAGATATAGTACTTTTTTTTTCTTCAGCAACCACCATTTAACTATGAGTGGAAAGATAAAATATGATAATTATGCAAAACATTTTATATACCTATAGATACTGTATGTTAGTTACTACTATTCTAATATTGGTTGTTAGCTATTATTGTTCTAATATTAGTTTCATAGTGAATTTATTGAGTTGATTTAGATTGTTTTTGTAACACATTCACAGAATATTTTACCCAGACAGCCATAAAAGTCATAAAACATAACACAAGTATCTATAGAGTTGAAAGTAAATGGGTAGTTTATCACTGCTCACTTATCCCTAACTTTAGGGCAATATAATTTAGGTAAGTGATTTGGGGGTAATATCCATTTTAAAGGGTTAATTAAGAAATTGTTCTTAATGGCCATTTTTGATATAGCCAAATCTTTCCTCTTACCCTTTTCCTCCCTCAACTCAATAAACAAGTAAGATTTATTATTGAATTTTAAAATGAGTTTCTAAAAGGACAAGTTCTGGGGAATAAAAAGAGGTGTAAAATCCCATTCAAGTGTTCAGCTGTAATGGTGAGCATTAAATAATTTGAAAGCATCAAAGGTATGCATTTAGAAGGCAGAAGCTTGACCTGAATAAAGAAATAAAAAAGAAGGATCTTGAAGTAGCATGTGAATAAAATGTAATATTGATCTTTCAATGAATTCTTGTCTTGCTGATTTTTTTCCTAGTCAGGAAATGCATGAAACTGCCAACTAGATACCAGATTGCCAAGGGAATGAATATCCCCCACTAACTGCTAATATTGTGCTAAAGGGTCAAAGTTAAGATTTTCTCTTTCCTTCGCAATCCCACCAATTTTTCTACTGTCACTTTCCCACATTGTTCCTATCTTTCATTCTATCTTTTGCTAACTCTTATTTAATGCTCTTTTTGTCTTCCACTTCAATCATGTCTTCCATATTTTATGACCATGGTATTAGAGACTAGAAGGATAAAGTTATTAAGAAGAACCTAAATGGGGAACATATGGGCCCCAGTATAGATTTGTAAATAAAGCCTTCCATAGTACTGTCCATCAGAGGCTTTGTCACTTCATTATTAGCTCATAAATCTTAACATCACAAAATAAATATTTATCTGCCTTGGAGAGTAGAATTGAGTACCCTTAGAAAAAGACTTGCATTTCTGATAAAATATAATGCTAAATTATCTCCTATTTTCCATAACACCAATTCTATCTCTTCTCTTCCAAGAAGTTTCTGCCTCTCTTACACTGTAAAAATAGGTGATCTGAACCATTAGTTATTTCTCATTATTTTTTCCTTAAAGTGAAGAATTATATAATAGTATTAGCAATGATATAAGAAATTAAATAGTCCTTTCTTTGCAGAATAGGAAAAGAAGTATGGAGCAGGATGTTGAAAACACTATTAGACCATTGCTCTTGTTTAATTGTTTCTTTTCTGAAAAATAGAGTTTAATATCAGAGAGGTTTGGGGGACCTGAGCTATATTAAAGTTGGTTACATTTGATCTTTAGTTATATCCAGAAAAGGCTGTGATGCTTTTTTTTAAAAATGGCATCCATAAAGCCAATTTAAAATAACTATATGTTATGTGTACTACATTAAATTCTCAAAGTCAGATTGATGAGCATTAAATAAGTAATAGACCATGAAGGTTAGAAAGTTATCTCTCCATACTGTGCTTAGTTTACCAAGACATCATGATATTATATATGTGAATGCTCTCTACAAAGTAAAAAAAAATCAGGCAAGAGATTTCTTCAATTCAATCTTACTGAGATTATCAGTATGAAAAGGTGATACTCACCATCTGTTATACAAAGGACTTCACAGAAATTTTTGTAATTGTCTAGAAATAAAATAAAATAAAATAAAACTAGAGAACTAAGAAAAAACTTCTTTCACTGAAGATTTGATAGACAATTTCAAACCTTTCAAAGTATAACAAAAGTGGAAAAAAATAATTTGTGATTATAAATTTAAACACTTAGATTCTCTGCTATCAGAGACATAAAATTATGACAATGAGATGGGTTCCCCTAAAGTCTTTTTCAGGAATCTTTCAAAACAATTCTTGCAGCATTGAGGTTTATTACTTTTACCTGGAGTGTTTCCACTATAATTGTAAACATTTCTCTCTCATTTTTCTGTATTCTTTTTAAGCCATTTTAAAGCTACTTTTGTGGTTAAGTCAGCTTCTTTGTTAGGTGAAGTCACTTTCAGACAAGAATAATCAAAGAGACTGGAGAGAAAAGAGAAGAAAATGAATTTCAAATGATTTGACTATTTCATAATAATCATAGCAAGAGTGTGGAGTAAAAATGGCAAGAATTGCCTGGCTTCTTCCCAATTTCCCTCAGAAACATTGTTAAATCAAGCCTCTAAAAATTTCTGGAATGACAGAATTCAGAAAAAGATGGAATGAAACAGTTTTTCAGCTCAGGATAACTAAGAACTATAAGCAAGATCTATCTCTCTTAGGAAAAAGGGGAGAACAACTCAGCACAAGAAGTGATTGGGGAAGCTAGTGGGATGGGGGGGGGGGGTCACAGAACAGATCAGCAATCAAGACTCCATAATACCGATTTAGCAAACCACTGTCACAACAGGGAAGCTATGAACCTTCCATCCCCAGAGCAGCTGATAAATTTTCTGCCTTGAAACACAGGACACAATACCATATGAACTATTTAGAAAAGTGAAGAAGTTCTACCAAATTCCTTTTATGACACCAAAATGGAGCAGATACCTAAATGAAGAAGAAAAACAAACGAAGAACATTATAGACCAATTCCCTTAATCAACATTGATGCAAAAAAATTAAATAAATTATCACCAAAGAGATTATAGAAATTTATTAGGAAGATAGTAGACTATGAGCAGATGGGTTTTATACCAAGAATGCAGAGTTAATTCAATATTAGGAAAACTATTAACATAATGAACCATATCTATAACAAAAACAAAAGAAATCATATGATCATCTCAATAGATACTGAAAAACTTTTGACAAAATGTAGCACCCCATCTTATTAAAAGCACTACAAAACATAAGAACAAAATAAACTTTCCTTCAAATAATAAATAGTATTTATCTAAAAATCATTAACAAGTATTATTTCTAATGGGGATAAGTTAGAAGTCTTCCTAATAAATAAAGGGTAAAACAAGATGACCATTATTATTAAATATTTCACTAGAAATATTAGCTTTAGCAACAAGGAAAGAAAAGAAAAAAAGAAATTAGAGTAGGCAATGAGGAAACAAATTATTAGTCTTTCTATATGAGGTGATGGTGTATTTAGAGAATCTAAAAAAATCAACTAAAAAACTATGTGAAATAACTTTAGCAAAATTGTCTTAACAAACGTAGCAAAATAAACTCACACAAGTCTTGAGTATTTCTCTTAATTACTAATAAAGCTGAGCAAGAAGAGGTAGAAAAAGAAATTCCATTTAAAAATAATTTTAGACAATATTACATATTTGGGAGATTTACCTGCCAAGACAAATCCCAAAACTATAAGAAAACAATTATAAAGCACTCTTCACACTAATAAAATAAAATCTGAATAATTGGGAAAATATCAATTTCTCAGGGATATGGTGAACTAATATAATATAATAAAAATAGCACTTCTATCTAAATTATTTTGCTCATTTGGTGGTATGTCCATAATATTACAAAAAATCATTTTACAGACTTGGAAAAAGTAACAAAATTCATTTGGAGAAACAAAAGATCAAGAATGTCTAGGGAACTAATGAAAAAAAATACTGAAAGGAATATGTACTAACTGAACTAGATATAAAAATCATATTATAAAGGAATCATCAAAACTAGTTTTAAAGCCAGTTTCTGATATATGTCTCATTTCTCAAATATATTAGAGAACAGTCAAATTTAAAAGAATACAAGTCAAATCCCAAATGATAGTCAAAGGATATGAATAGGCAATTTTTAGATGAAGAATCTAAAACTATCCATAGTCATGGAAAAATGCTACAAATTACTATTGTATGGAGAAATATAATTTAAACCAACATGAGGCACTATCTCATACATGTCAAATTGCATAACATGAAAAAAAGATAAATATTGGAGAAGATGTGAAAAATTGGGATACTAATGCATAAGTAATGAAATTTTGATCTGATCCAACCCTTCTGGAGAACAATTTGGAAATATTCCCTAAGGGCAATCAAACTGTGCATATTCTTTGAGCCAACAGTAATACTACTAGGTTTGTATTCCAAAGAGATAATAAAGAAGAGAAAAGGACCTGAATGTACAAAAATATTTATAACAGCTCTTTTTTGTTGTGATGGCAAAGAATTGGAAATTCAGTGAATGTCCTTCAATAGGGGAATGGCTAAACATGTTGTGACTCATGAATGTAATAAAATGCTATTATGCTATAAGAAATGATGAGCAGGTAGATTTGTGAAAAATTGGGAAAGACTTTCATGAATTGGTGCTATTTGAAATGAGCAGAACCAGGACCATATCATACATAGTAAGAGCAGCATTGTGAGATAATTGACTGAGTTCTTTTTAGCAATACAATGATTCAAGACATGTCTAAAAACTTATTATAGAAAATGCTATCCACATCCAGAAAAAGAATTTTGGAGTGTGAATATCAATCACAGCGTACCATTTTGAGGTTTTTTTCTTTTTTTTGTGTGTGTGTGTGTGTGTATGTGTTGTGTTTTTCTCTTTTTTTTCTGATTCTTTTTCATAACATGACTAATGTAAAAATACATTTATATTATTGCATATAGGTAACATAACAATTTCCTTGCCGTTTTGATTAGGGTGGAGGGGAATGATAAAAACAACTGAAAATGAACATCATAGGAGGGGCGGAGCCAAGATGGCAAAGTGAGCAACTCTCTGTGTCCTCCTCTGACCTTCTCTCAAGTCAACAGTAAAATAAGCCTCTGAACTGATCTTCAAGTCAATGAACCCAGAAATATTTGGACTAAGAAATTCTCCTTGCTGAAGTTACTTTTGAAGAACTCCATAAAGGTCTGTTTCAGTCTGGCAGAGGGGGCGAGCAGTGGGAGTGAGCAGTTTGCCCTGAATCAGGGAGAGATGGAAAACTGGGCGGGGCTCAGCGTGGCACAAACTCAAAACAGCTGGTGAGAGTTTCTGAGGCACTTGGGACACTCTGCCCTGATTGCGGGCAGGTGCTCTGGCAGATCTGCCTTTTGTAAAAGGCAGTTTGTAACCCATTGCAAATGCATGGTCCTACCACAATGGGCCCGCACCAGAAGTTAATTAACAGAATTGCCCCAAGGCAAACTACCACAACTAGCCACTGCTTCTCTGCTCAGCACAGACCCCAAGCTTTAAAAAAAATAAACAAAAACTGAGTAAGAAGCAAAAGAGAGCTCTTACCATAGACAGCTTTTATGGAGAGAAAGAAAGGTAGACCCCAGATCTTGAGGTACCTGTAGACAAAGTAAATCCGGAGGAAGTTATCAAGGGAGATATAACTGGTCCCCTTTTCAAAGAGCCTTTCTGGAAGATTGCATAAAGGATCTCAAAAAAGAGCTGGATGATAAATGGGAAAATAAACTGAGCTCAGTGAAAGAAGGATATAATGCCCTGCAAAAGAGATATGAAAAAGACATCAAGTTATTGAAAAACAAAATTGGTGAATTGGAAATAGAAAATAATGCATTGAAAAATGAAATTAGTGAAGTGAAAAAAGAGTGCAATGAACAAATTGGCCACTTACAAAAGGAGCTAAAAAGGTAATTGAAGAAAACAACACTTTAAAAATAAAAATTGAACAAATGCAAGTGATGACTCAATAAAACGTCAAGAATCAGTCAAACAAAAACAAAAAATGAAAAAATAGAAGACAATATGAAATATCTCCTAGGAAAAACAACTGACTTGGAAAATAGATCTAGGAGAGACAATCTAAGGATTACTGGACTTCATGAAAGCCATGATGAAAAAAAGAATCTAAATACTATCTTCCAGGAAATACTGAAAGAAAACTGCCCTGAGGTTGTAGAATCAGAAAGCAAAATCACCATTGAAAGAATTCACCGATTACCTCCTGAAGGAGACCCCAAAATTAAAACCCCAAGGAATATTGTGGATAAATTTCAGGACTATCACACCAAGGAAAAGATTCTGCTAGCAGCTAGAAAGAAACAATTCAAATACCAAGGATCT
>JAJPUD010026009.1:0-16988 GCA_023553655.1 Myrmecobius fasciatus
GCTGATGATTTATGTGGATTTATTCTGTATCCTGCCACTTTGCTAAAATTGTGGATTAATTCTAATAGTTTTTTAGTTGATTCTCTAGGGTTCTCTAAGTAGACCATCATATCATCTGCAAAGAGTGATAATTTGGTTTCCTCATGACCTATTCTAATTCCTTTAATCTCTTTTTCTTGTCTTATTGCCAAGGCTAGCATTTCTAATACAATATTGAATAGTAATGGTGATAGTGGGCAACCTTGTTTCACCCCTGATCTTATTGGGAATGGTTCCAGTTTATCACCATTACATATGATGCTAGCTGATGGTTTTAAATAGATGCTACCGACTATTTTAAGGAAAAGTCCATTAATTCCTATACTCTCTAATGTTTTTAATAGGAATGGATGTTGGATTTTATCAAATGCTTTTTCTGTATCTATTGAGATTATCATATGTTTTTTGTTAATTTGGTTATTGATATAGTCAATTATGTTAATAGTTTTCCTAATATTGAACCATCCCTGCATTGCTGGTATAAATCCTACTTGGTCATGGTGTATTATTCTGGGAATGATTTTCTGTAATCTCTTTGCTAATATTTTATTTAAGATTTTTGCGTCAATATTCATTAAGGAGATTGGTGTATAATTTTCTTTCTCTGTTTTTGTTTTACCTGGTTTAGGTATTAGTACCATGTCTGTATCATAAAAGGAGTTTGGTAGGAGTCCTTCATTCCCTATTTTTTCAAATAGTTTATATAATATTGGAGTTAACTGTGCTTTAAATGTTTCGTAGAATTCACATGTAAATCCATCTGGTCCTGGGGATTTTTTCTCAGGGAGTTGATTAATGACTTGTTCTATTTCTTTTTCTGAAATGGGACTATTTCAGTAATTTATTTCCTCTTCTGTTAATCTGGGCAATCTATATTTTTGTAGATATTCCTCCATTTCACTTAGGTTATCAAATTTATTGGCATACAGTTGGGCAAAGTAACTCCTGATTATTGCTCTAATTTCCTCTTCATTGGTGGAAAGTTCTCCCTTTTCATTTTTGAGACTAACAATTTGATTTTCCTCTTTCCTTTTTCTAATTAAATTAACTAGAGGTTTATCTATTTTGTTGGTGTTTTCATAAAACCAACTTTTAGTTTTATTTATTAATTCAATAGTTTTTTTTACTTTCAATTTTACTAATCTCTCCTTTTATTTTTAGGATTTCAAGTTTGGTATTTGATTGGGGGTTTTTAATTTGTTCTTTCTCTAGCTTTTTTAGTTGCAAGCCCAATTCATTGATTTTCTCTTTCTCTATTTTATGCAAAGAAGCATCTAGAGATATAAAATTTCCCCTTATTACCGCTTTGGCTGTATCCCACAAATTTTGGTATGTTGTCTCATTATTGTCATTCTCTTGAATGAAATTAGTAATTGTGTCTGTCATTTGCTGTTTCACCCATTTATTCTTTAGGATAAAATTATTTAGTTTCCAATTGGTTTTTGGTCTATTTTCTCCTGGCCTTATATTGCATGTGATTTTTATTCCGTCATGATCTGAAAAAAATACATTTATTATTTCTGCCTTCCTGCATTTGATTTTGAGGTTTTTGTGTCCTAACACATGGTCAATTTTTGTATAAGTTCCATGGACTGCTGAGAAAAAAGTAAACTCCTTTCTGTCTCCATTTAATTTCCTCCAAAGATCTATCATACCTAACTTTTCTAACATTTTGTTTACGTCCTTAACTTCTTTCTTATTTATTTTGTGGTTTGATTTATCAAGTTCTGAGAGAGGGAGGTTGAGATCCCCCACTATTATAGTTTTGCTGTCTATTTCTTCTTGCATCTCTCTGAACTTTTCCTCTAGGAATTTCCGTGCTATACCACTTGGTGCATATATGTTTAGTATTGATAGTGCTTCATTATCTATGGTATCCTTTAGGAAGATATAATTTCCTTCTTTGTCTCTTTTAATTAAGTCTATCTTTGCCAAGCCGTATTTTCCTAAGAAATTAATCAAACAGTTCCAAGGCTAGTCCTATAGTTCAGTTAGATTCTCCACCACCATTATTTTTCATCCTTCCTCTTCCCACACTTTCCACTTTGGTTAAAGTCTTCATAATCTTCATATAACCTCATCCCAGATGTCCCCCTCCACCTCCATTATGTCTTTTCTGATCTGACTAGTAAATTGTCATCTTTTGTTTCTCAGGATGCCCCTTTTTGTTTTTGTATCCATTTTTGTTTTCAAAATACATACACAATTTTCAATATTATCATTGCAAAATCTTGTGTTCCAAATTTTTATCCCTCTCTTCCCCCTGCTTCTCTAGACAGCAAGTAATTCAATATATGTCAAACATGTGCAATTCTTCTATACATAGTTCCAGATTTATGCTGTACAAGAAAAATCATATCAAAAAGGAAAAAAAATAAGAAAGAAAAAAGGTAGCAAACAACTACAAAAATAGTGAAAATATTATATTGTGAACCACATTCAGTCCCTATAGTCCTCCTTCTGGATGCAGATGCTCTCTCCATCACAGATCTTTTGGAATTTTCCTGAATCACCTCATTGCTGAAAAGAGCCAAGTTCATCACAATTGATCATCACACAATCTTGTTATTGCTATGTACAATGTTCTTTTGGTTCTACTCCTTCACTTAGCATCAATTCACATAAGTCTCTCCAGGCCTTTCTGAAATCACCCTCGCAGAATATTTCTTTTGACCTATCTTGAACTTTCAATCATATTCTAAAATCTTTTATGTTAGGCTATGCTTATCTATTATATTATGTGTCTGTTTTAAAAAAACCCTATATATCTCATCCCACTATTAAGAACTTGGGAGTGGTTGCCAGGTGTTTGGGCTTAGCTCATACCCTCAGAGTATCCTGGATCTCCCCCAAGCCTGGCTGTGCCTTCTCTGGCTGGATACCATTGGCCAGTCTCAATCAGGTGTTTTTGTTTTTCTGGAAATAAGGCAGATGTGGCTTTAGGAGAAAGATGGTGAAGCATGTCTCCAACCTCTTAGCAGAAAGATGATTTGCTGCAGGTACAAAATAAGGCATATATTTGTAGACATGGTCAATGAGTTAATTTGTTTTGCTTGCCTATACTTATTAACAAATAAAGGAGGAATAAATGTTGGGGAAGATGATCATTGGGAACTGACAATGATGTGAAAACAAGCAAATTACTACATAATGGAGGAAACTACATCATTTGGTTCAGTCCTTGGACTATGATTGGATATACCTTCCCTGATAGATCATATGGAACATGTGCAAAATTCTTCACCTACTGTCAAAGCAAACATGGAAATTCATGCTAGTTTCAGTCATTATGACTCAGAATTAGTAGTATATAGATGAAAGTTCTTTTGTTTGGCTAAAAACTTGGAAGGACTAATGAATCAGTAGAGGCTAAACTGGACTTGACTGTTTATATGAAAGATTTGACTGGATGAGCTATCACTTCCACAGTGGCCATGGGTGAGGAAAAAACTAAGAACCATGAGTGGGCAGAAGGGAAGGGGCAGTTAACTTATTTTTCCATGCAACTACCCTTTATCTATAAATGCATATTACATCTATTTCCTAGGTTTCTTTTGTAATTGTTCTTTCCTGATCATAGATAAATGTTTATCTGGAAATGGTATTCATTAAAGACACTGCATCAGACTGCCCCCCTGGAATTCTCCACCTGACACCAGAAATGTCTTTAGTTCAGAAGATCATTACTACTCTGGAATTCACATGCCTGAAGTACATTCAACTCTCTAGCCTCTTTCTCTGGATGGCTCCTCCTAGAACCTTCATTTAAGGAAGCTACTCAGACTAGTCATCTCTTTATTTTTCTCCAAGTTGTTCTCTATACTTCCCCTTCATGTATGCATCACTCAGTGCCTCTTTTCAGCTTCCACTGATGTGTTGTTCCTCCACCTGCTACCCAATCTTTCTTTTTGCTTGTGTTTGCACAGCACAGTGCTTGGAATATAATAAGTACTTAATAATTGCTTATTGACTATTGTCATTTTTGTTAAAGAAAATGTTCCCTTTATGGGAACATTCAAATCCATCCCCCTTTCGACTTGCAATTGTTCATTGTTTTTCTGAATAATATGCAAATAATAGAGAGGCCAGATGGGGCAATGTATAAAAAGCTAGCCTTGGAGTCAATTAAACCACAGTTTAAATCCTGCACCTAACTCTTGACATATCACTTGCCTCTTAGTGCTCTTTGGTAACTTTCCTAAAATCTAAAATACAGATGAATCGTCAATCTACATCAATGAAGGAAGTTTCCTTAAGAATGAGTTCCCCACACTTAAGAAATATTCCCTGCACAGAGTTATAAATCTAAAAGAGATATAAGGAGTCATTTAGTCCCACTCTCTCCTATTAGTGATGAGAAAATTGAGGCATAAAGATGGGCATTGTCTTGCCCAATGTCACAGATATGGCAAGGAGCAAGCCTGGGATTCAAAGTAAAGTTTTCTACCTTCAGGTTCAATCCTCTTGCAAGTGTGAACCAAAACAGATTATATGTGAGAAGAAATAATAACTGAAATTTACATAAAACAAAGGTTTGCAAAGTTCTTTACATATCTGAGTCTCATAAATATCAGGAGTTTAATTCCCATTTTATAGATAAGGCAACTGAAGCTTCTGAGGCAACTCAGAGGCTTTGTCAGTGTTGCAATTAGCAAGCATCTCAGGGTGGGATTCAAATGTAGGTTTTCCTGACTCAGGGCCTACCTCCCTAGATACTGCACAGTACATCTGATAAAAGCAATTGGACAGCAGATACTCAGTACATATGTCCAATTGCCTAAATGTACAATGTAATATTATACAATAAAAATTTTGATGTTCAGAATTTGAAGTTATCAATAGAATCATCAAAAAGAGATTTGATGATATTCAGTTTGTGGATTATAGAATGAAATATATTGGTTGAAAAAGAGAAAAATATATTGGCTGAATAAGTCTTCTGAGAGCTGGCATCTATGTATGAGTTAGCTGTAATAGGATGGGATCATGGCTTAAAGATGAGCAGCCAGCAATAGCTCCAGCAAAATGGGCATTGATATCATGGCAGTGGTGAACAGACTATGACAAATACAAATGCAGGAAAAAGCCACATTAGACATCCCTGATAAAGGAACAAACCCTGGAACCCACAATAACAGTATGCTGGGATTTTACTTCTTTGTGATGTAATTTTTTGGGGGGTGAGACTGAAACCATTGAGAAGGGAACAATACTAGGCTATCTTTAACCACTTCCTGAGTTCAAAGAAAAAGAGGAAGAAAAAAATATAAAAGTTACCAATACATTGAAGAATCTGAAAATATATGCAAAGTTTCACACCCATGGTCTTCCCCCCGCCATTGTACAGGAATATACATGTTGGGGTGTATGTGTGTGTGTATTGTTTTCTCATATCTCTTCTTGAGGCTTTTTTCTTGGTAATTTTGTAACAGTTGTTTTGTAATTTTTCTTTCCAGTTACATTGTGGTAATCATTGTGAATATCGTTTGCTTTGTTCTGTTTTTTTTCACCCTGCTGCAAAATGATTCTTTATATTCATTATATTTGTCATTTCTTATAGCACAGTATTATTCTTTTATATTCATACACCACAATGTATTTACAAATTCTGCAAACAATGAGCATCTTCTTAGTTTTCAGTAATCCTTATAATAGCATTTGTTGTGATAAAGCACCAATTGTAGAATATATACACAGCTGGGTAGTGCATTGGATACTGCACTGGAGAATCAGGAAGACCTGAGTTCAAATCCAGCCTCATATACTTACTAGCTGTATGAGTCCATGTGATTTAGAGTTGCATGTGGAACTCTCTTCCTGACCCTAAATTAAAATACTATTTTTTCTAGACTTTCCCCTTTTCAGTCTTTCTTTCCTCATCCCAACCAGTTAATTTCTTACTATGTTCACCACCTTTCTAGGAGCATGTTCTTGTTCTAGTACTTAGTTCTAGAAGACAATTGAGTCTTATGAATATGATAGCTGGACCTGATTAATGTTCCCATATAACAGCTTCTATGACCTTTAAAGTTCATTTCAAGTACCATTTTCTCCATTAGATTTTTCATGAGAATTCCATCTTCCATACTTTTTCCCTTCTTTAACTACTTTTACAGTTATTTTAATTTTTCTGAGCAAATAGTACCTTATTATAGACAACTCTGTAGCTAATTCTTACAGGACCAGGCTATGTTTTTGATATTCTCTTTTACCTGCTCTTGACTCTATCTTCTAATGAATAACTGCCATTTACAAAGCACCTATCATGTTCCAGGGATCTTGGATATCCTGTCCCATTATGGGGTGACAGAGATGCAAGAGATTCTACAGGGTCTGCTTTTTCATTATGTATCCATGATTCCTGTGTCATCTGCTGAATCTCAGTACAGTTTGAGACATTGTAGTCTGAGAATATTCATTCTAAGTGGAATTGAGAATACGAGGTCCTCCAAGGGCTAATTTATTGGCTATGTATGGGCAAGCAATAGAACATACATGGAGGCTAAAAACAAAAGTGAGAAAATTCAGTCAATCAACAAGTATTTCTGTTGTAGCTATTATTTCTCAGATGTTATGTTAGCCACTGGGGATACAAGTATATAGAATGAAACAAGCTTACACTCTAATATAAAGCACATATAAAAATATAACATCAATATAGTTAATAAATACAAATATACAAAGTAGTTAAATTTAAGTAAGTGGTACTTTTCCCATCCATTACCCAGGAAATTTTTAAGCCATCCTTATCTTCAGGTATGAACAAATGGCCATACCTATGGTTTTTTATTCCTAACCTTTTCCCACTATTAAGTTGGAAATTTGATACATATTGAATAATGTGCTAGATTAATGACTTAATGATTATTAATTAAATCAGTAATCTGATAGATGAGGCAACTAAGGTATGTTGATTTCTATAAGATGATAGGCTAACTAGAGGACAAGGACTTGAACCCATCTTGACTGATCCAGGTATACAGGCTTTTCCTCTGAAAACTACTGTAGCCTTAGACTGAGAATATTATGGTGAGATAATAGATAACTTCAAAACTGGGAAAATCTGGTTTATGGCACTATTATTTACCTAAGGAAGCATTTTTGTTTTCCAACACAATACACAAGAAAGTTATACCTAAAGAAAACAAAAATACCCCTGGGAGCTAATTGGCATAGATGATTGGCCCCAGCTTCTTTCTCTGACCCTCACCTCCTTTTCCATCTCTAGCCAATAGAAGGTAGTCAAAAGCAAACTATTCATTGAATTTGATTGGCCCTAGCTTTCCTGTTGCAGCTTCTTGCTCATTCAAGACTATTAAAAATCTCAGCTCCAAGAAAGCCAGGCCTCTCAGACTTGGAGGATTTCTAAAGCCCACTTGAGTTTCTCTGTTTTACTTATCTGGTTTGCTTACATATGGAGATTAGGGAGGTTGAGACTAGAGAGACTACCATAGTATATTTGTTGCATATTATTGCTATGTTAGGGCAAAGTAAACTTCCTTTGCCAAGTGTTCAAAAACTTGGGAGTGTTTCACTTTATCTTAATTTTGAATTTGAACTAATTGAGTGCTGATATTAAAGTCATACTCTACGTCCCTTTGGGTGAATGTCAAGTAGGTGCTACTTTAAGGATACTTTTTTTTTTTTTTTGCTTTTTGCTGAGGCAGTTGGGGTTAAGTGACTTGCCCAGGGTCACACAGCTAAGAAGTGTCTGTCTGAGACCAGATTTGAACTCAGGTTCTCCTGACTTCAGGGCTGGTGCTCTAACCACTGCGCCACCTACCTGCCCCAAGGATACATTTTATAGAGAAAGACAAAATACAAATCAGCAGTGGTAGTGAGAGTTTCCTCCTTATCTCTATTTTTACATATTTCACACTATTACATATCTATAGTGCTAAATTACCATCCTTCTGGATCTTGTCATCTAATGTAGAATTATCAGAACTTGTGCAATATTGTCTTTATGTAATCCTTAACAAGTGGTCATCCATTCTGTTTGATGTAAGTCTCTTATAAAGAAATCCAATAAATTTTTGAGAGCTCATTGTATTATTCCTCCCCACCTTCTTCTTACATTGAACTACAATTTGCCTCTTTAATACTCATAATTATGTCTTCTGGAACTGATTAAAACAAATTTAATCTATCTCTTCCATATTGCAACTCTGAAAATATGGAAAGATAGCTTAATTATCCCCTAAATTATTTTGTTTCACATTTAACTACAAAACTAAGAATTATATGCTATGTTAAATGGATGTTAGCAGACTGTCAGTGCCATAGAAGTTCAAAGGAGTAAGAAAACACTTTGATCATGAAAGATTTCATGGAAGAGAAATAATTTGGGGTGGGCTTTGACTAACAAATTGGATTTTAATTGTTAAAAATGGTAGAAGGAGTATATTTTAGGTAGAGGGAAGAGTCTAGACATTGGCTCAAATAAAAAAAAAGGTACAAAGCATATTTCAATGATTCCAAATAAAATATACTGGCTAAAATGTATGGTTTATACAGAGCAGTAGAGGGATACAGTTAAAAGTCAGTAGTCAATAAACATTTCTTAAATACCTATTATGTGCTGGGCACTAAATTCAACATTGGAGATACAAAAAAAAGACAGTTCCTGACTTTGAAAAGCTTATAATCTAATGAGGGGAGAGAGAGAGAGGAAGAAAAAAAATATAAGGAAGCCAAAAAAGAGAAAGATATCTACTTCTGAAGGGCCTTGAATGCTGGGCTAAAAAGTTTTAACTTTACCCATTAAGCAATGGGAAAATATTACATGTTTTTGAGAATGGAAATTACATTGTTAAAGTGTTATCTCAGAAATATTCTTGTGTATAATTAAAGGAATACATAAGAAGAGCTAGAAGGATCAATTTCCCTCAACCACTATGATTCTGTTGACTATGTGAAAATGTATTGCATGATTAAATACTTGTATACTGGGATAAAGTCCTCTTTAATTGATTAGCAGCTAATGCTTTGAGTTTCTGGAGCACTGTTTAAAATAAAAAAAAATTGACAAACTGCTGGTCAGGAATAGAGTTCACTCAACAAGTATTGATGAGGTGATATTTGCCTAGAGTTTTGAAAATCTAATGAAAACTTTACTGTAAAAAAGGGAATATTCCAAAGAGACAGAAACCAATATAGTACAATATGTTCCAAAATATCATTAGTAATAGTTTCTGTGGCAACAAATAAATGGAAACAGTGATTTCCATCAATTAGGGAATAGATGATAAAACTGCGGTATGTAGAAGTAATAGCATCTATAAAGTTAAACCTGACAAATATGGAGAATTCAGAGAATATGGAAAAATTTACATAAACTTATACAGGATGAAATCAGCAGAATCATAAGAGCTACAGACAAAAAGACTAAAACAATAAGAACTAAGAACTAACTAATAACTTCTAAGAAGAAATCAAATTCTGATTAACTAAAGTAAGAATGATAATCCTGTAGAATAGACAATGTAACATAGCTTTCTTCTCCTGACAGAAGGTAACAACTACAGCATTATATTATATATATTGTTAGATACAAGTACTGTATCAGATGTTTTCATTTAATCAATATTTTTTGTTCCAAAAGAGAGTCCAATCTGCTGAAGGGAGAAGTATATTTTCAGAAATTATCATGATATAAAAACTAAGTGCCAATAAAACTTATCTGAAACAAAGAAAAGAACAAAGAAAGGATAATGAATAAGAGATACAGCTGAAGAGATTGATATGAATACACAGAGAATTAATAATTTACTTAGATTTTTAAAAGACATATACAGAAAAGGAAACAAAGATAGGTGATGGATGGAAAAGTATGACACAATCCTAAAAGAATAATGTGAAGCACACTAAAGTTCAAATAAGTTGAATTTGATAAGAAAAACTAATAAAAATATAAATGACAATTTTTTAAAGCTATATTGGAATGCATAGAGACTTGAGACAAAAATACCTATCAGGAGACTACTGAGTAATTCCAAGTGCAAAGGGATTAATGCTTTAATGAGGTTCGAGGCTTGAGACTGCAGAAATGTGAAGAAGGATGCAAATCCATGGAATGTTATGAAAATAGAAGTTGAAAAATATGGCAATACCAATATTATGATGGTGCCTTCAACAATAGTATGATGTTTGAAAGAGGATTGCATTTGGAAAGGAAGATAATGAGTCATATTATGGACCTACTGAGTTTGATGTGAGACATTCATATCTATGAATAACTATTCATGCTTATGAGATATTCAATTGTCAGAACTAGGGTGGATATATAGATTTGTAAATCATCTTCATAGAAATAATAATTTAATGGATAAGATCAAGTTAAAGAATTGTAAAGATAGAGATAGAGATAAAGATATTTCCTTTCCTTGCTTGTCATAACAAATACATTAGTCAATGATATCCAGTAATCCTTTCTTATGGATAAATTTTTCAGATTATCCAGTGGTGATAAAGGTTTTGCAAGATTGGAAGACAGAAGTAGAAAAAGAAAATGGGGAAACAATTTGATTCACAGTGTTGCTTAGAAAAAATAAGCTGAGATGAGTCTCTACAGTGAGGAATCCTGTCCTATGAAAGCAAAGATCAAGTTGGGGTATGGAAATCTGAAACAAACAAACAAAAACCCCTTCTATAATTTTGACTGGAGCTTGTCACTGGACAAATGAATGCTTATTGCCAACTCTTCCCAAAATGAAATAACCTGTGCTGAGTCACATACCTTGAGTTTGTAAAATGTCAACTCTATCATATCATAGAAGAACTGAACTTATTAGTTTGCACACTCTCTAAACTGCTCCAATTGGCCAGTTCCTCCGAAAACCTTTTGGAACTTCAAAACTTAGAATTTGTGCAGATGGCTTGAAAAGAACATGTGATTGCTTTACCCACCTGTGGCAGGAGAGAGAGGAGGTCTAACCTCAGTGACTTTTGATGGGGAAGAAATAGAGGGTAGAGCTAATCATTCCAATTAAAAATCATAAGAATTTTTTTGTTACATCTTTCATCACATCTTAAAGACATTTTTGGAAATGGCCTAAAGTGACATAATTTTATTGACAGCATCTCAATCTGCTTGAAATCAATAACAAGAACTGAGAAATAAAAATTCTGAGTAGAGAATCACTGAATTTGGAACAAAAATTAATGCTGGAAAAAAGTATTTTATGTTATGTTTGTCATCTTAAAATATTTTCCTTTACCAGTCACTACAGACAAGGTGAAAATGATTGTAAATAGTCTCTAGGTAGTCTTTAAACTCAGGGGCATCATTGTTATACTTTTGTTGTTGACTATAATCTTTGAAAAGTGTTTCTAGGTTGATTGGGAAGAACAGACAATAGCCACGAGGTACTATTCTGAAATCTCAACTATTCTTTTCAAATAGATCCTTTGGTATTTTTTCATCTCTCTTTCTACAGAATGAAGAAAAAGCTCAGAAAGGAAAAAGGAGCCACTAATAATAAGAAACTACTAAACAAATTATTCATATCAACAATAATAGTAATACTAAATCGATTTCAATATATGCAAAGGGAAAAAAGTCTTTGGCAAAGTGTAATTCTTCTTCATTAAGCTAAAAGTACTTGAATGCTATCAAACATTTTTGTAAGGAGAAGAATTCCCACCAGAATTCCAATTGATGGAAACAGGGAAGGAAGAATAAGACTTCTTGAGTGAATCAGTCTATCCAAGGTGTAAACTAAGAAGAAATAAATACTTAAGGAATTGAGGACTGAAGTACTTTGATCTTTGAATAAGCTATGAAATATCTTGTGATTGACTAAATCAGATACTTTTTTTGAAAAACAATGAAGCTTATGAAAAGGTGCTCCAAATAACTATTGATCAGAGAAATGCAAATTAAGACAACTTTGAGATACCATTACACACCTGTCAGATTGGCTAAGATGACAGGAAAAGATAATGATGAATGTTGGAGGAGATGTGGGAAAACTGGGACACTGATGCATTGTTGGTGGAACTGTGAACAGATCCAACCATTCTGGAGAGCAATTTGGAGCTATGCTCAAAAAGTCATCAAACTGCATACCCTTTGACCCTGCAATGTTTCTATTGGGCATATATCCCAAAGAGATCTTAAAGGAGGGAAAGGGACCCACATGTGCAAAAATGTTTGTGACAGCCCTTTTTGTAGTGGCAAGAAACTAGAAGAAACTGAGTGGATGCCTATCAATTGTAGAATGGCTGAATAAATTATGGTATATGAATGTTATGGAATATTATTATTCTGTAAGAAACAACCAAGAAGATGATTATAGAGAGGCCTGGAGAGACTTGCATAAACTGATGCTGAGTGAAATCAGCACAACCAGGAGATCATTGTACACAACAACAATAAGTCTATATGATGATCAATTGTGAAGGATATAGTTCTCTTCAATAATGAGATATTTCAAACAAGTTCCAGTTGTTCAGTGATGAAGAAAGCCATATATACCCAGGAAGAGGCCTGTGGGATCCGAATCTGGACCACAACACAGCATTTTCACACTCTCTATTGATGTTTGCTTACATTATGTTTACCTTCTCAGGTTATTTTTTTTTTTTTGCTGTACAGCAAGATAACTGTAAAAATATACATACACATATTCGATCTGTCAAATATTTTAACATAATTAACATGTATTAGATTTCCTGCCATTTAGGGGAGGGGGTGGGGATAGAAGGGAAAAATTTGTAACAGAAAGTTTTGCAAGGGTCAATGTTGAAAAATTACCTATGCATATGTTTTGTAAATAAAAAGCTTTAATAAAAAAAAGAAAAAGAAAAACAATGAAGCAAGCAAATTCAAAATTATACATTCCAGCATTAGTGAGTTAAGTACTGGTCAGTTTTGGTCAATGGTCAATGGTTGATTTTGCCAAGCCTCCAGACAGCAGGGCTTCACAGCTTTTGGGTAAATAGGAAGAAATTCAAGAATAAAGAGGAAGGTGACTTCTGTGACCTAAGAGAAAAAGAGCTACAAACGTGGTAGTTTTGTCCTGTGAGAAGCTACAAAGGACAGAAAACCAGAGACAAACCATTACTACTTCATGTTCTCATTGCCTCAAATTCCACCTGTTATGCTTACCTGTGTCACCCTGGACAAATCAAAATCTTCCCACTGGATATCATTTACTCATCAGTAGAATGTAGAGTTTGTGCTAGATAACCATTAAAGAAATGCCTAGTTCCATATCTATGATCATGAAACTCTCTTACAAGTATCTAAGAGCTTATGCTTTTGGATATGGAGATTAGTGAATCTGAATATCCCAGGACTCTTCTGCACATATGGAAAATTGAAGAAGAAAATGTAACATAATACTCCCCAAAGCAAGAGAAACTGGTATGTACCCTCAAAATAATATATGTACAAAGCTAAGTATAATTATCTAGGAAAAAAGATCAATCTTCAGCAAAAGAGACATTTCATTTTCAAAAGGCATCTCAAAATATCTTTCTCTTTTTTTTTCTAAAGAAAACAGAACTGAACACTTAACTTGTAAATATGAGGGAAAAAAGAAATCTAGGAAATAATTTGATTATTTCAATGAATTATCTAATGCTTCTAGGATAAAGTGAAGGCAGTATTTTTTAAAATATTGATTGAATACTAAAGAGACAATAGAAAAACTTACAAAGGAATAAATTTTTTAAGAAGCTAAAGGTTTGGGAGGGCAGAGTCAAGATGGTGGAAGGTGACATAATATTTGGAGTGTAACAAATTTCCAGAAGAAGCTACTTGGAAGAACTTCAGAAAAGACCTAATTCAATTGGGCAGGGGGAAGAGGCTGCCAAGTGCAGATGCAGGGCAAGGAGCTTAGGGCAGGGAGCCAGAATTTTGTGGCATCCCCCACCAGGAAATCTATTTGGAGGCTCTTAGGCTAATCTTTCCTGGTTACTAGTCAGTGGATCAGCAGATTAGTTGTGAGATATTCAAAACAAATACAAAAAGAAAATAGCCTCTGAATCTCAGAAAAAACACAGGACCTGGCCATACCTATCCAGCATTGGAAGTCAGTTAGCAGCATCGGCCTTAGGGCAACCTACAGTGACTGTTGCCCCTTTGCCTTAAGAACAGACCTCAACCTTTTAAAAAATGAGCAAAAAAGCAAAAAGAACACTTCACTATATATAGCTTTTATGGAGAAAGAGAAGAACAGACCTCAAATCCTGAGGATCCTAAAGGCAAACCATCTCCAGATGAAGCCCCAAAGGATGATATGAATTGGTCCCCATTTCACAAGGCTCTCTTGGAAGAATTCAAAAAGGATCTTAAAAGAGTTAGAAGAAAAATGGGGAAAGGAAATGAGAACTTGGCAAGAGGGTTTGGAAAAGGAAAAACAGAAATCATCTGAAGAAAACACCTTAAAAATAGATTTGATGAAATAGAAAAAGCATATAACTCCTTACAAAATAATTTGACAAAATGGAAAAAGCATATAATTCCTTACAAAATAGATATGAAAAAGAAACCAATTCATTGAAAAACAGAATTTGTGAAATGGAAAAAATGCAATGAACAAAACACCTCATTTAAAAGTTCAATTGGCCAAAAGCAAAAAGAGATAAAAAGGTAACTGAAGAAAACAATTCACTAATAATTAGAATTGAACAAATGGAAGTGAATGATTCAAGATGTCAAGAATCAGTCAAACAAAACAAAACAAATTTAAAAAATAGAAGAGAATGTAAAATACCTCATTGGAAAAATAATACCTAGAAAATAGATCTAGGAGAAGAAATCTAAGAATTATTGGACTTCCTGAAAACCATGATGAAAAAAACCAGCCTAGACTTCAACTTCCAGGAAATCTTCAATGAACACTGCCCTGATGTTCTAGAATCAGATGGTAAAAGAGTCATTGAAAGAACTCGTTGATCACCTTCTAAAAGAGACCCAAAAATGAAAACTCCAAGGAGCATCATAGTTAAATTTCAGAGCAAAGAAATCAAGGAGAAACCATAGCAAGCAGCCAGAAGGAAACAATTTAAAAATTGAGGTGCCACAATCAGGATTGCCTAGGACTTAGCAGCTTCCACTTTAAAGGATTAAAGGGAATGGAAATCTGATATGCTGAAAGGTAAAGGATCTTAGATGGCAGCCTAGAATCAACAATCCAGAGAAACTGAGCATTATCTTTCAGGGAAAAAAGATGGATATTCAATGAAACAGGTGAATTTCATTTATTTCTGATGAAAAGACCAGAGCTGATTAGAGAATTTGATCTTCAAATGCAGAACTCAAGAGAAGAACAAAAAGGTAAAAAAGAGAAGGAAAAAAAAAACCTTTCCTTTAAAAGTTAAAAAGTTTCTATCCCTGTATGGGAAGATATGTTGAATTCTTGAGATTTGTATTTTTGTTATACCCACAGAGGGTGTAGGTATAATTTGATTTTATTGTGATGATATAAAAAGGAAACTAGAGCAGAAAAAGTGATTCTACTGGAAGAAGAGGAAGATGGACTTAAAATGAGGTAAATTATACCTTATGAAGAGGCAAAAAATCTATTACAATTAAAGGAAAGAAGAGAGGGGATGAGCATTATGTGAATCTTAATCTCATCAGATTTGACTCAAAGAGAGAATATCAGGCATATTTAGCATCACAGAGAAGCTTATCTCACCCTACAGGGGAGTAGGGTGAGAAATGGGAAATGAAGGGGGCAGGCTACTAGAAAGGAGAACAGAAGTAAAAGAGGAAAGGTATAAGAAAGGGAAAGGGGCTATAAAAGAGAGGGCTGCTTGAGGAAGGAAGTGGTCAGAAGCAAAATACTGGGGAGGAGGGAAAGGAAAGAGAAAAGTATAACAAGATGGTAGGAAATACAAAGTAATTTTAACTATGAATGTGAATGAGATGATGAATTTTCCCATAAAATGAAATGTTTAGCAGACTGAATTAAAAGCTAGAATCCTACAATTTGTTGTTTACAAGAAACACATTTAAAACAGAGTGATACATTAAGAGTAATGGTATAAAAAAAAAGGCTAGAGCAGAATCTTTTATGCTTCAGCTGAAATAAAAAAAAAAAAAGCAGGGGTAGCAATCCTAACTCAGATCAAGCAAAAGCAAAAATAGATCTAATTAAAAGGGATAAAGAAGGAAACTACATCTTACTAAAAGGTACCATAGATAAGGTAGTGATATCAACACTAAACATATATGCACCAAGTGGTATAGCATCCAAATTCCTAGAGAAGTTACAAGAGCTGCAAGAAGAATTAGATAACAAAATTCTACCAGTGGGGAATCTCAACCTTGCTCTCTCAGAACCAGATAAATCAAACCACAAAATAAATAAGAGATTAAGGAGGTAAATAGAATTTTATAAAAGTTAGATATTAGACCTTTAGAGAAAATTGAATGGAGATAGAAAGGAATTATTTTTTTCTCAGCAGTACATGGAACCTATACAAAAATTGACCATGTATTAGGGCATAAAACCCTCAAAATCAATGCAGAAAGAAATAGTAAATGCATTTTAACAGATCATGATGAAATGAAAATTACATGAAATAAAAGGCCAGGGGAAAATAGACCATAAATTAATTGGAAACAAGATAATCTAATCCTAAAGAATGAGTGGATGACCCTAATGAATATTGATGCAAAAATCTTAAATAAAATACTAGCAAAGAGATTAAAGAAAATCTTTCCCAGAATAATACACTATGACCAAGTAGGATTTATACCAGCAATGCAGGGATGGTTCAATATTAGGAAAACTATTAACATAATTGACTATATCAATAACCAAATTAACAAAAAAAATATGATAATCTCAATAGATGCAGAAAAAGCATTTGATAAAATCCAACATCCATTCCTATTAAAAACATTAGAGAGTATAGGAATTAATGGACTTTTCCTTAAAATAGTCGGTAGCATCTATTTAAAACCATCAGCTAGCATCATATATAATGGT
>JAJPUD010026010.1:0-16988 GCA_023553655.1 Myrmecobius fasciatus
ACCCCCAACCAGAAAAAATGGAACCAAAGCAAAAGCATTAAAAAGGTGTGAACGCTAGGACAGGATAACCTGAAATCCTTACTAAGACTGAAAATCCAGGGTCAGAAATGACAGTGAGATAAAGGACCAGCTACTTCAGGGAAAATCCAATGTTATCAGACCCCTTGGAAATGTTTACAGTGACTTCCTGCAGAGCTTTGCAACCTCTAGGAGCCCTGGGAAACTCCATCCTACATTACCAGGCAGACAAACTTAGCAAAGCATTTTCATCCCAGCATCTTTCCTGCTCTTTTTTCCCCTGATCCTTTTTCCTCCTTTTCCTCTTTTCTGTCCTCCTCATTCTGCATTTTCCTCCTTCTCCTCGTCTTCCTTCTCTTCTTCCTTGCATCTTTCCTCTTCCTTTTCTTCTGCTTTATATCTTTCCTCCTGTTTCCTGTTCTCCCAGGCTCACTCTGAAGTCTCCCTTGCTGGGCCAGTTTTGTCTTTGACTGTGCAACTATACTCTGAGGAAGATTTTAATTACCTTCTCTTCAGACCAAATGACAATGTAAGTAGAGCTTGTCATTTGTAGCTAGAGTATCACTTGAAAATGTAAAAGCCCTTGGCTTTATCCAGCTTAAAAGCTTTCCTGGAATATGTTCAAAAACTGCTGACTGGGCAAGATGAAACATCACATTGTTGAATCAAAGATCTCTGCATGTGGTATTCTTTTATTCCCCTGGGAGATCAAGTTAAACTGGGATGTGGTTGGAAATTTTTTTTCCTTCTTCTTTCCCTTCCTCCTCCTCCTCCTCCTCCTCCTCTCCCATCGGGATGGCTTTCAGGTTTGAGCAATATGGATCATAAAAAGTGTCTGAAGCCCAAGCAGATGGAGCCATAAGATACTTTTGAAAAGCCAACATCAGCAGCAGTTTGGGCTGACTTGGGCCCAAGGAAAAGGCCTTCTTTGATTTTTGTCTCTCTCCACCATGGCCATCACCACAGTCCTTGGCTGAGCCAGATAACAAAGGAGCAAAGTAGGAAAAGCATTGGATTGGGAATCAGTAGGATTGGGTTTAAATTCTGCCCCTCATTACTGATTCTCTACGTGATCCTAAGCAAGTCACTTCCTACATGCAAGTACTATTGTTCCTGTTTTACAGATGGGAAAACTAAGGCTCAGAGGCATGAAGCAAATGACCCACAGTCACATAACTAGAAACCTTTGGAACAGGACTCCACATCTTCTGACTGGAAGTATAGCATTCTTTCTGCTAACTTCCTTTCAGATTAACTAAATGAGCCTTTTCCTCTGAGCAAAATCATCTTATTTACCTCTCCACTCATCTTTAGTCCTGCTTAATGATGACTTGATTGTAGTGTTGACTGACTGACTGACTGAATTTATCAACCTCATTAGAAATGTGCCCTCATCAGAGAAAAGCAGAATTGATAGCTCCAAAAAAGTGTGAAGTGGGCAAATTGAGAAAATTCACCCCACATCTTCATATGAACTATTTGTGTAGAGCATTCCAAGCTCATATTGGTCTGATCAACCACACAACTTGACTCTAACAAAGTGATGTCATTTTTGGTCTTCTTTGAGAGTGAAGGACAACCACTAACCAACCAATTAACCTAGTCATCTTGGATAACACTAGATAATATTCATTGTGGAACTACTTTTATGAATCTATTTTTTTTCTGTCTGCTTAAATAAACCTGGTTAAAGGTTCCTTTATATATCTTCTCTCTGCCACTATCCAGGAACCCACTTCCCTATGGAGCTCCCAGTCCTAGGTCAAAATAATTTCAGAAAATTGAACAATTGCCAGAGCCTTCTGTATGAAAACAGAATCTATGTGAATTAAGCACTCACTATATGTCATGCAATATGGTAGGCCCTTGAAATACAAAGACAAAAACAAAATGGAATCTCACAGTTGATGGGATACCACAGGATATCTAGCCCAATCTATACAGAGTAATTGTTCCTTTCTATAGTATCCTTGGTTATTGACCTTCAGGTTAACAGTTAAGTGGTCTGAGCATCTAATAAAATAGCAGAAAATCTGTAACTATTTTTTACTTTCAAGTGCTACAAACTTGGCATATCTGAAATTCCCAAATTATTCTCAACTTTTAGAATAAATAAAATTATATTCATTTGTCAGGCATGTTTTAAGAATGGTACCAAAAGTTAGAACTAAAGGATGTTGCCATTTTTTGATCTACAGTGTAAGGGAGTTGAGATAAGAGATAGAAATGCATTTATGTTTTTCATTTATTTAAATATTTATTAAGTTTCTATTGTGTGCAGGGTTTTGTGGTAGGTGCTAAAGGAGAGAAAATAATGACAAAGACTGCACTCAGGGAGCTCACTAGAAAGTTGGATACAAGCTTTGCACTCAACATATTTCCTTAGGAAAGTAAGCAAGGCCATTTCTGTTGACAGATTATAAATTAGACTCTTCTACGCTAATCTCCACCTATCATACCTCTCTGAAGCTTGTCCCTAGGGACTTAAACTCTTGGATCTCTTTCTCTCTTTGTCTCTCTGTCTCTGTCTCTCTGTCTGTCTCTGTCTCTCTGTAACTCTTTCTTTGTCTCTGTCTCTGTATTTGTTCCTCTCTGTCTCATTGTATCTTCTTGTCTATTTCTGTCTCTGTCTCTCTCTCTCCATCCCCCCTTCTCTCCACATCTGGAATCTTTCATCATTAATTCAATATAGGAGATGTTACCCAGAACATACCTTTACACATATCCCAAACACATATTCATAACAACCACTGCTTCTTGTTCTATGCCATCATGCTTCTAGCGCCTAGACCTGAGTTCATACAAAGCCATGCACACCAGCACTTTGCCTATTTTCCAATTCTCATAAATACCCTGATGACACATAGCATTCACTTTCTCTTGAAGCTAGACCCGTACCAGTCAAAGCAAATCAACAAGCATTTATTAAGCGTTTACTGCATATTGAGTCCTGGAGAAACAAAATAAGTGAAACTTGTCCTGCCCTTAAGGAGCTTCTAACTCAATGGGAGAAACAAACTGCAAACAACTGTATTCAAACAAGATCTATACTAGACCAACTGGAAAAAATCTCAGAGGCAAGGCATGAGCATGAAGAGGGACCAGGAGAAGCTTCTTGCACACAATGCAATTGTTAGCTAAGGAGAAAATATTTTTCAGAAAGAAGCAACATTTTACATGTCTTCCCCATTCAGCCTAGCAACATCTCAAACTTCTAAAGCCAAATTGATAGTAATATAATTAATGGAAATAAAGAAGACCAGAAGAGGAATTGATTTAAGAAGGCAGGGGGAAGGAAGGGTGCAGGGAAAGCAGGAAAGGAAAAATGCAAGCCTTTCTGGGATAGCTTGACTTAGAGTGTGTCTAAGATAGAATATCATTTTGAGATTCCTTCCAAAACTAAGTTATGACTACATCTTTTTCCAGGGCTGAAGGGGAACTATAGTCTGGACCTACAACTTCATCCATATGGCATGTGGAATTCCCAGTTTGAGAACATCTTCCACTGATGAAGACCAGCAACTCATGTCTAACTTATAGCCTCAGAGTATTACCTCAGAGAAAGTCAGTGATTATAGGACCATGGGGTCATAGATGCTGCATGGGAGGGACCTTACACTTCATTCAGTTTCATTTACAGGTGAGGAAACAGAGGCACAAGGAAGTTGTGTGACTTGCCCAAATTTATACAAGAGGCAATGGCAGATGTCAGATTTGAAATCAGGTCCTCTAACTCCAAATCCACATCTCTTTTCATTGTACCATGTGGTCTCTGTCTCCTCTTCCCCCACCATGACTGAGCTAATATCAAATGCAGTGTGTCCTCCTGACTCTAAGGCTGACCCTCCATCCACTAACCCATATTGCCTCCTGAGACCAACTTTCTAAAACAGACTAAAGCTCACTAAGGAAGTTTCCACTCAAAATTTCTGGTACTTTTTGGGTTGGGTGGAATCAGACTAAGTTATAGAAAAACTTTTCTTAAGTTCTCAAAAATTTGTCTTTGTAGCCAAATTCCATCCAGGAAATGCAAAGACTAAAAGAGCCCCAGCTTCACTGAAACACACACATGTGTTTACAGAGAGGGGATAGAGGATGTAGATGAAAATTCATGCAAGATCTGTTTTAAAAGGAATTGTAATTTGGGGCAAGGAGGCACACACACCATTATGTCTGGTTTGTCATCCGCTATACAGAGGGAGAGACACTGCAATCAGCCAGAAGCTTTCTTCCTGAATATGATATACAGGAGAATCCTGAGGTGATGAAGAGAAGCAGTCCTGAGTTTTTTAAAGCAGGATGGGTTTCCGGACCTCTCCAGATCATCCCTGAGCTGTCCCTAGGGTTCCTGGGCTCCTCATGTTTAATACCAACAGGAACCATCTGCCTACTGTCAAATGGACATTCTGTCTGTTACTTCTCAAATGCAAACCCCAGGTTCCTAATGCTTAAATATTTTGGCCAAATACTTTGTCAAGGGATTATCTTTCAATATTTTTAAAAAATCAGTTTACAGAGAGAAGAATACTTTTCTCCCTAACTTCTTCCTCCCCTCCAACACCAATACCAACCTATATCTCACAGCCTATAACCTTTGACTCCCAATTCAAGGAAACAATATCTCGGAATTCTGCCATGTTCCATCTGATTCATCTCATCAGTCTGAGGTGGTAGCATAGTATAGTGAGATCCCAGAGTTTAGGGAAAGAGGACCTGGATTGAATTCAGGTTCTACCACTTCCTAGCTGTGGGGGCACAGCTTTGAACTTCACTGGGTTTCAGTGTCATCAATAACATAAGCATGTTGGATTATGTGATCTTAAAAATTACTGTGATTTTATTATAGCACAGGGGCCCACTGGTTCCTAAACTACTCTAGAACCCTTCAGTGCCACTTCACTTAAGTGTATTCTAATCCACAGTTCCAAACCCCCATTCCAAATAATTTCTATGACAGATTGGCAGATCAGACCAAATGTCACACTAAGAAAAAGGATATAAATTAAAATAGCAAGATGAATATGAAAAGAGGAAGATTCTCTTACAGAGATCAACATTGCCAGTGTTAAAGGAAATACTGCCTGGACAGCTCCCTCTCCCAAGATTGCATCTTGGCTAGAATATGTCTCATTGCTCAACATTCATCAAACTCTTAGCAATATACTGTACTTTACTGAAGCCACATTCTGCCTCTAAAGTTGCCATTCTTCTCTACCCCACAAATTGCCACTTGCTACTTTTCTGTTGAGTTGCTGCTGTCATCTGCTGCTGGGCTACCACCATTTGCTGAAGCTATCTTCAGCTTCTAGAACTACTTCCTCAGAGGGAGTCTTTTGTGAGACTGTCTTGGCCACAACAGGGCTACGGGTCAATCAACCTGTATTTTCAACTCTTTTGTTACTCTGGGCCATTGACAAGTGCACAATAGGTATAACAAAATCTTTGGGTTACAACTTTTCGTTTGTTTTTTAAGGTCTTGCTCTCCCTCTTCAAAAATTCGTATAGATCCATTTGATATTTGTGTTAGGGCAGGGCTGTGCTGGACTCATAAGAATCAATTATCAAATTTTCAATGTTAGCATTTATTTACACTACAGAAATTGGAAAACACTATAAATTATTGTTTTGTTTATTTTTTAAACTTAAGAAAGTGATGAAATGTTTATAATAAAATAAAGAAGATACCTGAAGAAAATGTTTGCAATACAAATTGAATATAAAGGTGTGTTCTACATAGTATGTGTGTGGGGAGAGGGGGGAAGGAGGGAAAGAGGGAGGGAGGGAACTAGTTGTTAAAGATTTACCAGCATACCACTAGGTTAAGGTGAATAGATTCTTTTTAATTCCCTTTGTATCTTTGGCAGGTAGGACTAGGACTATGAAAGCTACCCTGAAGTTCCAACAAAACTAGAAGGGGTACTCAGCAATACTGGAACTGATGATTTCTGTCCTACATTCCATCCATTACACTCAGGTCTTCTTCTTCCTTATATAATGATACACCTTGACCTCTACCACACATGAAGAAGCAGACTCTCAAGGTCTCAGAATGTCTATTTATAGAAGGGAAGGAGAGAAGAAAAGTCAGAAGGAGGAAGGGAGTTGGGACATGGGAATAACTTCTCCATGCCACATGGAGGAACAATGATACCATAACTGATCAGGCTGCCACAATTAAAATGCTGTGACTATACCACAATTATACTTAACACACATGCACAGATATACATGCGCACAAACACACATACTCCCTCAAGATGGAATCTGGAACCAGGACAAAGGAGAGCATATGGGAAAATATCTCCCTAAAACTTTCTGGGCTTACTAGGGAAAAATTAAAATTTCATATACACTTATAAAGCATCTACTTTAGATATAGCATTGTTCTTTGTATGGAAGGAGTTACAAAGGATCATAGATTCAGAATTGGAAAAAACCTGAGAGGTCATCAATTCTTTTTCCCTTCATTTTATATATGAGGAAACTGAAATCCAGAGAGATTACTTATACAGTTAGTGAAGAAGTATTTAAACTCAGATCTTCACTACAAATCCAGTGTCCTATCCTCTATACTATGTTGTCTCAAATTATACAATATTTCCCAAGACCTTTGACTCAATGAAACTCTAGGCAATTGATCATCTAGGTGGGGGATATCTATACATAGTTGATGATAATACAAATAAGCACACAAAAATGTTTTAGCAAGGTATAGAATAAAGCATTCTATGAATTCTTTGTAGAAGAAAATTCATTACAGACAAAGTCAGGGCAAGCCTCTTATGAAGGAAATAGTAACTAAGTTGTACTTTTGGGTTTTTTCCTTTTTTTTATTTTTCTTTCTTTCTTTTTTATTTTTAGGCAATTGGGGTCAAGTGACTTGCCAGGGTCACACAGCTAGGAAGTGTTAAGTGTCAGGCCAGATTTGAACTCAGGTCCTTCTGACTTCAAGGCTGGTGTTCTATCCACTATACCACCTAGCTGCCCCTAAGTTGCACTTTTAAGAACAGATATTCAGGTGCTAGGTAGTATAGTAGATAGAGTACCAGACTTGGAGTCAGGAAGACCTGACTTCAAATTTAGCCTCAGACACTTACTAGCTGAGTGATCCTGGGCAAGTCACTTAACCCTAATTGCCTCAGTTTCCTCATCTGTAAAATGAACTGGAAAAAGAAATGGCAAACCACTCTAGTATTTTTACCAAGAAAACCCCATATGGGGTCATAAAGAGCTGGACATAACTGAAAAATGACTGAACAAGAACAAATTCAAGCAAAGACAGGAACTTAGTATATTCCAGTCATAGAAAACTGTGCTCAGAGGTGGACCTAAAGTTGGAATATCCTCAGGGTATTTTCAGAGGTCGAAGATTTGGGCCAGATTTGAATTGTCTAGAAGTCAACCTATTGAGTAAAATAATTTAACCCAGAACAACTGTCACCAAAATTGACTTCTCCAAGACCCTTCTCTGTGAAATGTATGAAACATTTACAAAACTTTGGCCGCAGACCTAACAAACTTGATGAACTCCTATGGTTGAGGTTAAGTACACCTGGGAAGAATTGGTGGATTTTTTCCTGGATTTTTTTCCAAGCTGTGCCTCATTAGGTTTCAGACATCACAATTCAGACCCAGACTGGGGCACTCAAGAGAAAGGAAAGAGGCCTGAATGCATTTCTGAGCATTTGAATTTCCTTAGCACTCCCATTCTCCCAATCACTCAAGCTTGACACATCAGTCATGTTTCACTCCTCCTTCTCCCTCATCCCTCACAACCGTCTGTGGCCAAATCTTCCAGTTTCTCTACAATGTCTCCATGCTCTCTTCTCCACTCTTACTGCTACTGTTTGACTAGGCCCTCATTACCACTGAGAGAAGTTATTCATTTAATCCCCTACTCTATCCCAATCAATCAATTTATATAGAATTATATCAAATCATAAGTTGCTTAACTATAGGAAGTTAACTGAAAGCCTTCCACCCTTGTTTTTCCTTGTCATGGTGTCCAAGCCCAGCATGGCAAAAATCATAACTATATGGAAAATCCCCCAAAATATTTTTGTACTTCTGGTCAAATCACTTATCCAGTTGGAACAGATGACCATCTTATGACTACTTACGTCACTGACTATGATAGCTTGTACCATTTCCTCCTGCCCAAATTAAGGAGAAACCTGTCCATCTTATGAGGAAATATTCCTTGCTTCATCCAACTTGTGACCCTGCTGACATATTATTTTCCTTATGTTGGCTTAAGCATCATGTCAAATCAATGAAATTAATCTGTATTTGATATAGCTGTTACAGAATGACTGAACATTCATTCATATGTTCAACTGAACATATAAAAACATATTTTAAAAAAGGACTCTGGAAGGAGGTAGCATCTCAAATCACGGAGAAGATCTGAAATTCACTTCATTGGAGGGAACCATGAATCCTTTAATAAAGTACCATTGGCTCAGAGCTCTGCCTCAGTTTCTTTTAGTGTAGTAGAATAATTTCAACCCACACCAACCACTCAGACCATTCCAATAGACTCTTTTCAAGTCTTCTTGTCTCCACTTTCCACTCTCCCCTCTCCAATTAAACCTGTACAATGTTACCACAAAATGACAATATTTCTTGCCTTATCTCCCACTATTCACTGTATATGCTCCATGTTCTAGAATATGTTTTGTACCTTTACATATACTATCTCCTCCATCTAAGATACTTGTTACTATTCCCATTTCAACCTTTTGAATGCCTATTAATTTCTTAAGACCCAGATTTAATGCTGCTCAAAGTTTTCCCTGTTCTCCTCAGCCAGATAAAATCTTTCCTCCTCCGAACTCCCACAGCACCTTGTGCTTCTCAAGTCTTTTATCATACTTTATATCATAGTTACTTTGGAACATGTCTTAACTCTACTACATGTTAAGTTCCACAAGGAGCTTAGTTGTCAGAACTAACTGAGACCAGGTGAACTTGAAGAATAGATGACTTTCCAGCAATCACAGAATTCATAACTGTAAAGAATTTTATGGATCATGAAGTGCTTACTTTTTGTAACTGATAAGGAGCCTGAGACCCCCAAAGAGATTAAGTTACTTGTTCAAGGTAACCAAGATAGTAAATGGAAGAACTAAGCTTTGAACAGAGGTACCCTTACTTCAAACCCAAAACCCTATTACCTTATTCCCTTTCTTTTTCTTGCCTATACAAGCAAGGTTTCTATATTGCTACCACTTAGAATATGCCAATTTCAATTCATTATATTCCAAGTTCCTTGACCTAGGAGATCAGCTAATGTCCCTGGTCTCTTCCTCTCTCCCTTCATCCTGGAATTCTCCCTTTCTCCTTTCTATATCCTGCTTTAAACTGTTAACTGGGTAATCTTCATTCATATCTTGCCACTGGACCCAAATGGCTCTGGAAGGGAAAATGAGGCAAGTGCCCTTGCACAGCCCTCCCTCGCACATATCATTTTCTTTTCTTTTTCTTTCTTTTTTTTTTTTTTTTTTTTGTTGCTTTTTGCTGAGGCAATTGGGATTAAGTGACTTGCCCAAGATCACACAGCTAGGAAATGTTAAGTGTCTGAGACCAGATTTGAATTCAGGTCTTCCTGACTTCAGGGCTGGTGCTCTATCCACTGCGCCACCTAGCTGCCCCACATATATCATTTTCATGTCATGGCATCACCTCCCTAATGTCTGCCACATATATCCCCAGTGTTCAGAGTTTCTATCCCACCCACACAAGACTTTGAAAGCATTTTTTCAAAAACTCCCCAGCTCTGCATTGTGCCTTTATCCAATCAGATCCCAAAGTAGGTGGGATTACAATGCTATCTGTGGGCCTGCATACAGCCTTCTGGGAAATGTAGTTCAAAGAATTTCCCCCATTAGGAGATTCAAATTCAAATACTATGGGAGAAAAACAAAGGCCTCTCTCTTCTAGGAGTTTACAATCTATCAGACTATTAATGGAGAAAAAAAAAAAACTAATTGTAAAGGTAGCAATCATTCTCTGAATCAAAAACGTAAGCATTTTTAATCAAAACTGTTCTGACCATACTATCAAGCCTCATACCCCCTTCTGGTATTGATATTATTATAAATTCCCAGTAAGTGATTGTTATAATCCATCTGGTATGAGGGAGAAAAGACATCAAACTCATTGATTGTTTCAGTTAGGATTAGCTAATGACACCTAGCAGAGGAACTCAGATCTGTGCCAGTCAGGAAAATTGACCCTCTCAATATTCAGTGCCAGAATTATAGAACTGCAGAACCTGAGCTAGAAGGGATCATAGAGCACAACAAATCCCATTCCATATTTTAATACTAATTTACATGTGTATAATATTTAAAGATTTTCAAAGCTCTGAAAATTGGTGTTATGGTCAGTCCCATTTCACAAGCGGGGAAACTGAGCCTTAGAGAATAGTGATTTGCCAGGGGTCATAGAGAGACTAAATGTATGAGGCAGGATTAGAATCTGGGTCTTCTTGGCTTCAATTTTAGCACTCCATTCTACTGCACTGCTTCTCATTTTACAAGACAACTGAGGCAGAGAAGGGGAACAATAGTTAATGGCACAGACTGGACAGGAACTCAGGTTTTTCAATGCTCATTCCCACACCTTTCCTGCTATCATCCCTCCCACTACCAATCGTACCAGCAACCATATTTTTGTATTTATAGTGAATAGCAGAAACCTGGAAAATCATCAACCCATTACTACAATTCATAGTTTCCATTTTTATTATAATTTGAATCCTGGTTCTCCTCCGGACTACCTTTGTGACTTTAGGCAAGTCACTTCCCTAATTTTAGACCTCAATTTCCTCATCTGGAAAACAAAGGGGTTAGACTAGGTAATCTAATTATCCCTTCCAGCTCTAAATCCCGTGATCCTACTTCTCCTTCCCAGTCCAGCACCCTCCCCACTGAATTTCTCTTTAACCAAGCCTAATCTCTTCCCATCTGTAGGAGATGCTCATTTGCATAGCTGGGTTAGGGGGTGGAGCCCTAGTTCCAAGCTGTCAAAGTAGCCCTATTCATCCTCCCCACATCCTTATCAAAACAATTCCAAAGAGAGCAGAAAGTGTTACCTTTAAAAGTTTCCAAGGGTGGGGAATGGGGACAGAGAATAAATAGCATTAATTAAAGAGATTGAAAAGCCCGTGGTTCATCAAAAATGTTTTCCAAACAGTTTAATTTGATTTTCAAAATGCAATGAATTCTGCTATTTGGGGCTGGGGGTGGGGGATCAGAAGGCAAGAGAAAGGAGAAGAAATCTTTCAAATCTTCTTTGGCCAATGACAAATAAATACTGACCACCATTATGCTGGGTTTTCAAAAGAAATCCCAGGACCATAGAAGTCATCTTCATTTTCAGGCCAATTTCCCATTGTTTTGAATCCCCAAACAAGCAAACAGCAGTTCTTCGTCTTCAACATCTTTTCTCTCTCTCTCCCTGAGTCCTCCTCCCAGCCCCCTCCTTTCCTCTCCAGTCTGAAAGTGGACCTTTTGTACTTCTGGCCCTGCAAGGGTTTCCATGGCGACTTCCAGCTCCCTTCAATGAGGGCCTCCGAGTGAATGTAGCCTTCTCAGGGATATCATACAACAAGGCCTGCAAAAGCCTTTCATGAAAGCGCTCACCTCTGATGGGATAATTTTACCTATCGGATCACATAATCTCTTCCCCTGATGCCGAGCCAGGAAATGGGGAGAAAAAAAGAAAGAAAGGGGAAAAAAGGGAGCCGAGTAGGAGGGGGGAGACCCAGTGGTGGAGAGATTTGGGCCTCCAGAGCCAGCTTCTCCAGTGATGACAGGTCTGATAATTTTGTCACAGCCCTCTTAAAAGACAATGGCAGAATTACTAAGTACATTTAGGGCAGCCTAAAATTACCATTTACCAGGCAAAGTAAGGAGGCAGGAAAGGGGGAGAGGAAGGGCAGAGGGCCAGAGAGGCCCACTGACCAGAACAGTTAAACACCACTGGGTCTGGAAAGGTAGAGTCTCCCTGAGACTAAACCCCTTCTTTCTGCACTTTCTTTCAAGGATGGGAGCTCTGGCTAACCCCAAAGTCCATAGCTGAACTGCCTGGCATTTGTCAGCCTCAGAACATTCAGGGCAAGAACAAGGGATGAAAAACCTGGAGGTTAAGAGGATTTAAATATGGGAGGCCCCCGAGGAGCACGAGCACACACACACACACACACACACACACACACACACACACACACACACAGAGTCTGAAATGTCAGCTGCTCCCAGACCTTGATGAGACAAGTTACAGTGTATCCTTTTTCATAGGATTTTGAGAGGGGGGTAACCTAATCGGAGGGGAGGTGAAAAGGGATGAACAGAACACCGGGGACTCAGCTAACAAATATCTGTTCTACGGATAAATTTGGGCAAAAAATACACCTGGCTGCTTCCATCCTGATAAAATACATCCGGAATCTCAACTAAACTCTTGTTAAACAGACAACGGGGCGTAAACAGGCATGCTGTTAGAAGAGCCCACGCAGGCCAGGTGCCAAACAGGAAACTGTCAGAGAAACTCGATTTTCTCCCCCAAGGGCAGTTTTCAGATTGATAATGATGGAGAGCTAGAAGTAGAGGGAGGAGGGCTGGTAACTTGTACTTTATAATAGAAGCAGAGTTCTGTGCACACTGGGAAAGCATATAGAAAATGTGGCAACATAGAATAGACATTTCAGATCACCCTAAAGTGTAAATAATGTAAACAGATATTACCAACCCCTTCATTTTACAGAGAAGGGAAACTGAGGCTGGGAAAGGTAAAGTCACACAGGCAACAAACAAGACCCCTGAAACTTTCCACTCTCAGAGCAATAAGCCTGTTTCACCAAAAGGAGCTAAAATTCCTTAAGAGAGAGTCTGGTAACCAGACCAAAAGGGAATTAGAAAGAAACAGAGAGGACTCAGTTCAATTAGTAACTCACAAAACACTAAACTCCAATTCTGACAAATGAAACTTCCTGTAAATTTGAATTGTTAAAGCCAGCTTCCAAGAGCTCAAATTGACCATCTGTGGCCAGGAAGACAGACACAGGGTACGCCTTTGGCAAAACTAGGAAGTCAGCAGTCTTTGGGAGCCCCAAACCCCAAGACCCTTGTGCACTCATGTGACTCTGGGCCTCCTATAGAACAATCCTCCGAGGCTTTGGAATGTGTCCAGCACATTGCCCTCCCCTTTCCCCACAAAAATCTGCCCATCCTAGCACTCTCTTCCCTTCAGGCCCTGCTCTGCTTCCCAAGACAACTAACTGCTCACTAAACTGATAAATTATATCCCTGCTGATGTGCTATGAGACAGCCCCAGTCTCCTCAGAAACATCCATTTTAGCAAAGATTTTGTGAAGATGATGCCTTAAGCCAAAGGTATTCTCTCATCCAAAACAAAGCTAAGCATATTAACTATGTATCCACTGCCAGACCACTTAGTCTATCTGTATCAGAATTTCCTCATTTTTTTTTAAAGATGAAGATAATTATTGTATTACCTGCCTCAAAGGATTGTCCATTTTTATTCAAAATTTATTAAATGTTGACTCTGTGCAGAGTACTTTAGAGGCACTGGGAGAGACAAAAGCTATAGATGGTGTCTGTTCTAATGGAACTCTGTGTGTGTGTGTGTGTGTTAGAAAAGATACAAATACAAGCGTTGTAAAAAAAAATTTTTTTTAATAAATCATAGGCTTATAAACCTAGAGCTGGAAAGGACCTTGGAGGCCATCTGAACCAGCCCTCTCATTTGACAAATGAGAAAATAACATCACACACTGATAATAAATGATTCAATCCAGAGCCAGTAAGTATGTTTCTACTGTCCCATAACGTCTTCCTTATGTAAGTGTGAATCAACATTATTACTGTTTTATTATTGTTACTAAGAATGTACTACAGAATGTATAATGTATCTCCTCAGGGCTTGGAACAACAAATAAGATACAATCCCTGCCTTCAAGTTTACAGTGTAGTGGGGAATAAAATATGTACACAGGTAAATATAACAAATCATATTGGAGTCAGTATTGGAGAGAAGTACAATGTGCCATGAAATCATACAAGGGAGAGATAGCTGCCACCTGAAAGCATCAGGTTGGGCTTTGGAAAAGAGATGGCAACTGGGTGACCAAAGGGCAAGTCAACAAGAAGAGAATGGGGGTCAGGGAGGAGAGTAATACAGGTAGAAGGAATGGTATCAGCAAAGGTATAAAAACTGGAAAATACCAGTAAGTTTGCAGTCATGTAAGCAATCAAATTTAATCTACAGTTTATGGCAACTTCTTAGCTTTTAACATAATTTTTTGTCTTAGTTATCAATTTATAGTGTAACTATAATAGCTTGAGAATTTAATTGCTCACTTTTCCACTGTTTTTGGTATATGGGGCATGAGATGGAGAATAATGTTAAGTAAACTGGAGAGATAATTCTGAACTAGAGTATAAAGGATCTTGAATGCCAAAATACAAAGCTTAGTTTTTATTCTATGAGCAGTGGAGAGCTACTGATGATTTTTAAGCAAGGAGATGGGTAGCAAGATCTGAACAATGCAGTAAGATTTTGCAGATGGAAAGTAAGGAATGGATTGGTTCAGAGAAAGAATGGAGATGAGAATACTATGTAGCTAGACAATAGCCCAGTAAGAAATACTGAATTCATGTACTAGAAGTGGAAATCATGGGAATTTAACCTAATGGTGAGAATGTCAAGTTAGGTACAACACCCGAACTTGGGTCAGCAATAAAAACCAACAGGAGAGGCTTGCAGACAGGTAGGCCTTTCAGAGCTTCTCTCAAAGTACCCTTCATGGGCAGCGATCTGGCCAACTGGACATATAGCCATCCTTAGATGGACCCCACTAAATAGTGTGATGATTCATTCAGAATCCTAGGATACTCCTCACAAAGTTATTGCTTGAGTGTGGCAGACTAGTAGTGCCCTGGTGAGCTGCAGAAACCCAGGATAGAGAATTGGAGTAAGAGATTTAGTTAAACACATATTGAGTACCTGCTGAGTACAAAATCCCAGGCCAACTCCAATTCCAAAAAATCAAAAAGGACAATGTCAGGTAAAGCTCTATCTCAACATTTCTAGTGATGTTAAACAAAGCCAGGTTCTGATCTATTACAGACAGACAGACATACATGTGTGTATGTGTATATATATATATATATACATGTGTATATATACATGTGTGTTGTATATATATATGTATGTATGGATAATGTGATCTATTATATGTGTATATATATACTATGTAATATATTATATATAAAGTGCTTTTAAAAGCCTTAAAGCATTATATAACTGAGAGGTATTATTATCATTAATGACATCATCATTATCTTGGTCTCATCTTTTTGATAGTGTTTAGACAGAAATATTCCAGGTACAAGTTGCTAACCTGCTTTTATCCTGCCTGTGAGGCACATACGAGCTACAGAAGGATATAGAAATGGTCTTGAAGTTAGAAAAACCTGAATTTAAATCCTGCTTTTGACCCTAATAGTTGTATAACCAAAAGCAGATTCACATTTTTCAGACTCACATTTCCTTATCTGAAAGAGAAGTTTGGGAAGACATATAAACTGATACAAAGTGAAGTAAGCAAAACCAGGAAAACAATAGCTACAAAGACCAATACAAAGTAAATTAAAAAAATAAAAAATAACTTTAAAACATAACTGCACAAAGAATGTTTGTGGAAGCCCTTTTTGTAGTGGCTAGAAACTGGAAACTGAAGGGATGCCCATCAATTGGAGAGTGGCTGAATAAATTATTGTATATGAATGTTATGGAATATTATTGCTCTGTAAGAAACGACCAGCAGGACGATTTCAGAGAGGCCTGGAGAGACTTGCATGAACTGATGCTGAGTGAAACGAGCAGAATCAGGAGATCATCATACACAGCAACAATAGTATTACATGATGATCAATTCTGATGGACATGGCTCTCTGCAACAAAGAATTGTCTCAAACCAGTTCCAATTATTCACTGAAGAAAACCATATACACCCAGAGAGAGGGAAATGAAATATGGACCACAACGTAACATTTTCATGATTTCTATTGACATTTGCTTGCATTGTGTTGCCTTTCTCTGATTCTTTTTTTTTTCTTGTAGATAGGATTTTTCTTGCATAACTTCTCAAGCATTTCAACATTATTAACATGTAGTGGACTTCCTGCCATCTAGGGGAGGGGAGGGGAGGGGACTAGGGGTAAAATTTGTAATGGAAAGCTTTGTAAAGATCAATGTTGGGGAGCTACCCATACATATGTTATACAAATAAAAAGCTTTAACTAAAAAAAAAAACATAACTGCATAATTATAATGACCAAGCTTGTCTCTGAAGAAGAGATGAGAATCTGTACCTCTTTTCCTTCTTTGAATGGGTCAGGAGAACATTGTATATGCTATCAAATGGTGACAGATTGGCTGGTTTTGCTCAACTACAGTGGCACAATGGATAGAGAATTGGACTTTGAGTCAGAATGATCTGAATTCAAATTCTGCTTCAAATACTTATTAGATACATGACACTAGGCAAGTTATTTAATCTCTGTCTGCCTCAGTTGCCTCAGTTGCAAAGTAGAGATCATAATAGTACCTATCTCTCAAGGTTATTGTGAGAATCATATGAAGAAATATTTGTAAATTTTTTAGGAGAGTACTTGGAACATAGTAAGCACTTAATAAATTTTTCTTTCCCTACTTTCTTGAAGTTTTTTTGTTTGTTTTTTGGGGGACAAGAGTTTTGTTTTTGTTTTTTGCTTTTTCAACTAAGGATGGATCACTAATTGGTAAGGAAGAGGGAAAAATATGTACAGAATTGAAAGTGATGTTAAAGCAAAAAGTAATAGCAATTTTTTTAACTTAAAAAAGAAAATATCATAAATTCAAAAACTCAGCTCTCACTAACTGAATTCTGAAGTTACAAA
>JAJPUD010026011.1:0-16988 GCA_023553655.1 Myrmecobius fasciatus
AAATTCCCTGCTCACAGTAGGCGCCTACAAATGCTCCCTGCTCACAGTAGGCGCCTACAAATGTTTGAAGGCTTCATCCCCTGTCCAGTCCCTGCTTTCAGAGGCCCGGGGTGTCCCCCTCCCCTCCACAGCTGGCCGGCCATTGTCTAGCTGATATCCCTCTTCCCGAATCCTGATGGATGTCCTCCTTGGGGACCCCCCTTTTCTGCCTGCCCCTGCCCCGCTCCTGCCCAGACTGACCCTGTCTCCCTCAAGCTTTCCTTAGATCAGATGCGCCCAGAACTGGCTGGCCCCGGGGCCTCCAAAGACCCCGAGGAAGAAGGGTACGGGGAGCAGCACGGGAGCCCGGAGCTGCCCCCCAGAGGACCCCTCCTGGGCTCCTGGCACGAGGACGTGAACCTGGCTTGTAAGAGCTCCCCCGAAGAGGGCGCTTCCCGGGCATGGACCAGCTTCTACTACAACCTGTTGCAGAGCTGCCTGCAGCAGGCCGGCCTGCCTGAGACTGTGGACCGCACCCTGGAGCCTCGCCCAGGTGAGCCTCCCCAAGCTAGGGGGGCCCGGGGCCAGGGAGAGCTGCCGCCAGCCCAGGCCCAGGCCCTGAGGAGCCAAGGGATAGGAGCAGACATACAGCCAGGCCCCTCGGGGGGGACAGAACAAGCAGCAGGGGTAGGGGCAGTGCCCACACGACTGGAGCTGGGGAAGCTGGTTCTGCCCCTGCTATGGCCTCTGTCTTCCTCTGCCAACTTCCCATAGTGGCCCAGGTACTCCTATTCTCTCAAGAAGAGGGAAGACAGAGGAGACAGGATGAGTGGACACAATACAGTGAAAGAGACTAGGCTGGCATGGGGGCGGGGCACATCACAGTGAAAGAGGCTGGGGTGGCAGGCTGGCATGGATGGTAGGGGAGCCCACAAAGAGTGAAATCTCTCCTTTTCTCCCGAGGCTGTCCTGGTGTGGAGGTGACCATGTGCATTCTGGGCTCCCCCAGTTCTTTCTTCTCCGTGCTCCTGGAGGGCGGGGCCCAGAGCCCAGGTAGGTGGTGACTGTGCCAGGCTGGCTCCGGTCAGGGAGCTCTGCCCGAGGCTTTGTGCCCCACCCCCAGGCCCTTCCTTCCCTCCCCCCCCCCCGCTCCCCACATGGCAGAGCTGACCTATGGAAAGGGCAAGCAGAGCCAGGCCCCGGCCGCGTCCCAAAATACCCGGGCCAGGCAGCTGCTGGACATTCCTGGCCAGACAGCTGGGGATTCTTCCCCGGGGGTGGGCTGTGCCCATGGGGGGGGGGAGGCCTTCCTGAAGTGGGGGGGCTATCTACCATGCCCTTTTCCTCCTCAAAGCCTTGGGCTCAGAGGTAGAGAGCCTGGAGAGCAATCCTAGCTCTGCCAGTCAGATTTATTAGGCGCCTACTGTATACCAGGCACTGTGCTAAGTGCTGGGGATACAAACAAGGGCAAAAACCGAGGGCTTCCCTCCAGGACCGCGAGAGGCAGGATTCATGGCGCCACCAGAAAGAAGGCATTAGCTTTAGTGCAAGCTGGGGGACTCGGACCAGCCTCGATTTTCCCATCCAGAAAACAAAGGAGTTGACCCAGTGGCCTCTGAAGTTGTGGCTCTGGCCCCTCTCCCTGCCCACCATCATTTCTCCTTCTCTCCTCCCAGGAAACTCGCTCTTGTGTCTCTCTCCGGCCTGGCTAACCAAAGTGCCCGCGGCTGGAAAACCAGGGCAGTCGGCCCTTCTGGTCTCCAAGGCTGTGACCTTCTATCCCGGGGGCCTCACCTTCCTGGAGGAGTTTGCCCCCCCAAGGCGGGTCACCTACTTCCTAGGGGAGTTGGGGCCGAAGGCCGGCCGGGGCCGGGAGGTGGCGGAGCTGAGCAGGGATCTGGGCTGCCCCACGGGGAGCTCGGCGGAGCTGGCCCGCCTTCTGGAGGACCGGCTCCTTACCAGGCAGCTTCTGGCCCAGAGGGACAAGGTGGTGGTGCCCGCCACTCTGGCCTTGACGTACAAGCCCCCCCAGCGGCTCCGGGGCCAGGCTTGGACCCAGAGTCTGCGGTGGGTGGAGCTCAGTGACAAGGAAGGGCAGGAGGTGCTGGTGGAAGAGGAAGTGGAGACCTTTCTTCGCCTTGGAGCCCTGGGAGATGCCCACCAGGTACCAAGCATGCTGGGATTGGGTGAAGAGAGGGAACTAGCCTTGGGCGGGTGGCGTGGAGGAGAGGACGCGTGCTAGAAACAATCTTGAGTAGAGAGACCTGGCTTTGTCCCCTGCCCAGGGGAGGGACCTTCGGCCCTCCAATCTAGCCACGGGTGCCCCCGGGTGCCAGGTGCTCTGCTTTACACTGGGGACAAGAAGAAAAACATGATCCCCGCTCTCAGGGTGTCCCCGGGAACACCATAACACAGACCTGTGCCCGGGGTGCCCGCGGGATAAATGAGTGATCAGCTCTGAGGGTGGGAGCATGTGGGGGCGAGGGAGACACTGGCAGAGATTCTGCAGGAGGTGTGTCATGGGAGGCTGCCAGGGGAAAGTCACTCCACCTCTGGGCCTCTAAAAAGTTTCCTCAGTTTCCTCACCTGTAAAATGGAGGGGCAGGTCTCCATGACCTCAGCCCCAAGTTTATCAGCCTCTGACCTTCCTCTACGTGTCGGGGAGAGGATTCAAGGAAAGACTATGTACCCCAAATCCCAAAGACTGAAACGATCCCGATGGTCTTGAGGATGCAGAGATGGGCCCCCCAGGGCTCTTAGGGGAGTGGCTTCCAGTGCCCAGAAGCCAAGAAGTCTATGGCATGGCTGCCAATTAGTAGCCATCATAATCCTAGGAGGAGGCCGGATGGCCCAGTGGAGAGAAAGCTGGATGGAAAGTCAGGAAGACCTTGCTAGAAGGGAGATCGGAGGGCAGGGCAGGAGGGCTAGACCCCTCCCTACTACCCGCCTGTCTCATTAGGTGGCAGTAAAGCCTGGGGGCTGGCGCTGGCGAGGGTCCCAGGCCATGAGCCTGCATCCAAGGTCAGAAGCCGGGGCTGTGGTACGAGCTGTGCTGGCCCTGCTGGAGAAGCTGGAGGAAGAGGAGAGTGTCCTTGTGGAAGCTGTGTGTCCTCCAGCCCACATCCTGCAGCCCGATGCCCCTGGGCAGCTCGCTTCCCAGCCAGGTAAGAGAGCTGAACCTGGGCACAGCAGGACTCCTTCCCTCCTCAGCCCGGGGCCTCACACCAGCCAGCTCCTGCACAGCTGCAGAGGCCCTGCCCCAGAATCTGAGGGTCTCCCGGGTTCTAGCTTTGTGGTCCTGGCTCATCTCTGGGCATTTCCCCCATCCCTAGGATTGTAAACACCTGTGCTATAGTCACAGAGTGCTGGGTTCAAATCCCAACTCAGGCCCTGGCTAGCAGGTATGGCCATGGACAGATCACAATGGCTCTGAGAGCCTCAGTTTCCTCATCTGCAAAGGGGAGGGGGTTAAGAGGTAGAGTAGTGAGTGAATGGAGAGCTGGGCCCTGGCACATCCAGCACAGGGACAATTCACTGAGTCTCAAGGGACTAAGCTGCCAGGGAGCTGCTGATCACCTTGGAGGAGGGACGACCCACACCAGAATTCCCATTTACCCCAACAAAAACAATAATAAAACTCTCAGGTCTAAATAGGGAAGAGGAAAGCGTATTGGGCTCCTGGGCCATTGCGGGCATCCAGCGGGCGCTGTGCAGGGCTTTGCAGCAGCCATATTATTAAGGATCCTTCTTGTTTCTGCCAGAGCTGGCCATTCGGGCCTGTGCTGTCGTGTGCAGAACCCAGGGGGATCGGCCTCTGATGAGTCAGGTAAGAAAGGGGACCCCTAGTGGGGTACAGAAGGACCCCGAGGTTCTCCAGCCTCTCAGAGGACCTGATTGCCCATTGCTGCCCAGAGGAGACCCCCCCCCCAGGTCTAAGCAGGCTCACACAGGGCAGCAGGGTGGGGGGAAGAGGACAAGAGGAAGCTTCAAGGTGGGAGTTGAACCCTCTGTCCAGAGGCCCTGGCTTTATCTCTGCTTCCTACTCCTTGTGACAAGAGGCCTCTATGCCTCAGTTTCCCTGTCTGAAAATGAGGAAATTGGCCCCGAAGGCTGCTCAGCTCTCTTCGGGCCCTGACTTTGTGAGTGGGTGTGGGCTGCGGGTGCTCACAATAGGCTTCTGATGGGAGATGGGCCAAGAAGGGTGGGCAGAGTCCCGCTGGGTGGAGCTCGGCTGAAGGAAAGCCGTTCAGGCAGAGGGGACGGGCCTGGAACTGAAAGGTTTGGGGGTCCCTTGCCTCATTTTATCAGAGGGAAACAATAGGGCAAGCGAGCTGCGCCATGTCTGGGGACAGAATGGAGGCTGGTGTGGCCCAGAGCTCACTTAGGGAAAGATTTAGGAAGGGGGCTGGGGACCAGCCCCACGGGCCTTGAATGCCGGCTGAAGGCTTTCCCGCTGGGCAATGGGGAGCCAGCCCACAGGCCAGACCCTCATCCCACTGTGGAGCTCCAGCGCCCGGGCTGATGGTGGGCACTGGAAGAAGGGACACGGGGCCCTTTGGGGCAAGGAGGAGAGGGCTGACGGCCGCCCCTGCCTGGCACCCAGGTGGTGTGCAGCGTGGGCCGGCCGGAGCGGCCCCTGCGGCACCAGGTCGCCCTGTCGCAGAGCCTGGAGACGGCCCTGGCGGCTTGCGGCCTCAGCGAGCCGGGCGTCGTGGAAGCGATTCGGGGCCGCGTGCGGGAGGCGGCCGAAGAGGCCCTCGGAGCCGTCCTGGACTTCGAGGCCTCTCTGGGCCCCGAGCAGCGGGGAGGCCTCCAGGCGCAGACTGACGTCCTGGGTGAGTCCCGGGCCTTTAGCTCCCGGAGTTGGGGACAATTTCCGTTCCACCTCCGTTCCTGTTCCCCTAACCACTGAGTCCTGGGCCGCCTCCCTTCAGGGAGAGCCTGCGGGGCAGTGGGTTCCAGGGGTCCAGGATCTCCACGCATGCACTTTGGGGAGGGGCTAAGTGGGGTGGGGGGGGGGGGGGGGCACCCCCGGGCGGGGGGACGGGGAAGGGGCAGGCCTCCGTGCCTCCAGGTGTGAGCCCTGGAGAAGGTGCATTGAGATTTCCCCAGCCCCAGGGGGCGGCAGGTCCCGGGCTCCCAGGAATCGGTGCCCTCCCCGCCCCCACTGGACTCCCGGCCCCTTCAGGGTAACGTCTAGGCCCGGGACTCCCCAAAGAGCTCAGGCCCCGAAAGCTCGGATAGAGGCTCCCCAGGCCTATGCGCCCCACATCGGGGTGCTGCGGAAACCACGTGGGGAGCCGCCCCTCCCCTCCCCCCCCCGACTCCCGTTCTTTCTGTCCCCAAAAGGTGTGGACTTGGCGCTGACCCCCGTGGGCCCGGGAGGCTCCCTGAGCCCCGTGCTCCTGGAGCTCAACAGCTGCCTTTGCCTGGAGGCCTGCGGGCTGCTGGAGGGCCAGTGGAGCCGGCGGGGCCTGCGCGCCCAGTGGGCGGCCGCCGGGCCCCTGGTGGAGACCATGCTGCGGCGCTCGGCGCGCCACCTCATGGAGGGCAAGCACCTGCTGGTGGTGGGCGCCGGCGGCTACAGCAAGAAGTTCGTGTGGGAGGCGGCCCGGGATTATGGGCTCAAGGTGAGGGGGCGGGGCCCGAGCCAATGAGGGAGGGCCTGAGCGCGGGGGCGTGGTCAGAGCCAAGGTCTCCGCAGGTGGAGCTCTGGTGGAGGGAGGGGCTGCACTGGCGGCCGAAGCCGGGGTCTCCAATGGAGGGAGGGAGGGGCCTCTGCTCAGGGGGCGTGGCTGCTCCGGTGTGGGCGGGACTTGAGAAAGGGAACTGTCCAGGGCTGTTCCATTCAGTCTGTCACCCAGGCCTCCCGGGTTTGCAGGGCGCTTCCCGCTGTCCCCCAGAACTCAGAGCTATCCCTCTCAGGAGGTGGGCACAGCGGGCAGGCCTGGAGGGGGAGCCTCCTGAATGAGGCAGCATGAGGAGCATAGGGACACAGGTTCCCTGCCCAGTAGGGACACTGCTGGGACACTGCCTGCCCAGCGTTCTGAAGAAGCAGCCACTGGAACCTCCGGGGACCAGAGTGATAGTGACAAGCATCGAGTCCTAGAATCCCAGGCTGGAAGAGGGGCTTGGCTCGGCCTTCGAGGACCAGAGTGATAGTGACAAGCATCGGGTCCCAGAATCCCAGCAGCCTCAGAGGCATTCGAGGCTAATCGAGGCAGAACTCCCCCGGGCTCCTCCAGTCCCTGCTGGCACCCCTCCAGTGCTAGGGACCTTCCTGTAGCGGCCCCCTCCACTTAGGCAGCTCCGAGCCACCTCTACCTCCCAGTAGCTCCCGGTTCCGTTCTCCCAGGACCAGCTGGGCAAGTCTAATCCGCTTTGGCGATGACTGATCTTTCAGATGCCCACAGCCAGCAGCCCTTCCTCTTCCTCCCGATCCCCCCAAGCCTTCTCTTCTCTTCTTCATCCTTCATGTGCCCAGTTCTTCCAAACAATCCTTGTGTGTTATGGCTTCCAGGAAGAACGAGAGGAAGGGAACAAGCGTTAATTAAGGGCCTACTATGTGCCAGGCACTGTGCTGAGTGCTTTACAAATAATATCTCATTCGATCCTCACCATATCCCAGGGAGATAGGTGCTCTTATTATCCCCATTTTACAGATGAGGAAACCAAGGCGGAGTTGAAGGGACTTGCCCAGGGTCTCATGGCTGAAGCCATTCTTGAACTCCGATCTTCCTGACCCCCGGGGGGGGGGGCTGATGGAGGGCTGGGCTGGCGGGAGGCCGCACTCACTCTCCATCCTCTCTCCTCCCAGCTACACCTGGTAGAGTCAGATCCCAATCATTTCGCCTCTCAGCTGGTCCAGACCTTCATCCACTTTGACGTGACGGAGCACCGGCGGGACGAAGAGAATGCCCGTCACTTGGCCCAGCTGGTTCGGGCCCGGGGCCTGCAGCTGGATGGCTGCCTCTCTTACTGGGACGACTGCCTGGTGCTGACAGCCTTGCTGTGCAAGGAGCTGGGCCTCCGTGGCTGCCCCCCAGCTGCCATGAGCCTGGCAAAGCGGAAGAGCCAGACGCAGTCTCACCTGCTGCGCTGCCGCGGCCCGCGCTGGCCCGCCCCTTCCCTCTACGCGGTGCCCTGCTGCCCGCTGGAGGTCCCGGATGACGTGGAGCGGGCGGCGCGAGTGGTGCCCCTTCCGGGGGTCATGAAACTGGAGTTTGGGGCGGGGGCCGTGGGGGTGCGGCTGGTGGAGGACGCCTCTCAGTGCCGGGCCCACTTCGCTAAGATCTCCCAGGACCTGCAGGGGGAGGCCGACCACCCGGGCATCGGGCTGGGCTGGGGCAACGCCATGCTGCTGATGGAGTTCGTGACGGGCACAGAGCACGACGTGGACCTCGTGATATTCTCCGGGAGGCTGCTGGGGGCCTTCGTCTCGGACAACGGCCCCACGCGCCTCCCGGGCTTCACGGAGACGGCCGCCTGCATGCCCACGGGCTTGGCCCCTGAGCGGGAGGCCCAGCTGATCCAGGCGGCCTACCAGTGCTGCCTGGGCTGCGGCCTGCTGGACGGCGTCTTCAACGTGGAGATGAAGTTGACCGCGGCGGGCCCCCGGCTGATCGAGATCAACCCCCGCATGGGCGGCTTCTACCTGCGGGACTGGATCCAGGAGCTGTACGGGGTCGACCTGCTGCTGGCGGCCGCCATGGTGGCCTGCGGCATCCCGCCGGCGCTGCCCGCCCGGCCCAGGGCGCGGGCCTCCCTGGTGGGCGTCATGTGCGTGGTGTCCCAGCACCTGCAGGCGCTGAGCTCCACGGCCAGCCGGGAGGCGCTCCAGGCCCTGCACGAGCGGGGGCTCATCCGCCTCAACCTGCTGGAGGAGGAGCTGGTGCCCGGAGAGTACGAGGAGCCCTACTGCAGCATCGCCTGTGCCGGCAGCAGCCCCGCCGAGGCCCGACAGCGCCTGCTCGGCCTGTGCCAGGGGCTGGGCATCGACTCCCCCAACTATCCCGTAGCCCATTTCTTGTCCCATTTCAAATAGCAGTGGGGGCAGGGGGCGGGGCCCTAGGGCAAGGCCATCCTCGGCTGGCAGGGAAGAGAAGGGGGTGGGGGCCCAGGGCACCCCTCAGCCCCAGGACGGGGCTCTCCTAAGAGTCGGGCTTGGGCTGGGAAGGGGTGGGGCCTTGGCAGAATCTGTCCGGGGTGGGGCAGCGCTTCCCAGAGAAGATATCGAGGGGCTGAGACGGAGAGAACCCCTGCTCGTTCCCAGCTTTGGCTTGGCGCTTTGTCCGTGGCCAAGCTGACCCCCATCTTTGCCTTGGGAGGCGGTTTGCAGATCCATCCGCCACCCCTCCTAGTTCTCTGTCAGGGGCTCTAGCAGTGGAGAAGGCCAGGGGTCTAGGAGCCAGGCCTCAAATCGAGGCCCTTTCTCAGTGCCCACCCACCGTACCACCATCCCATTCCTCCTCTCAGGGTCTTCCCTGGGGCCTGAGGTGCACCATGCTTCCTTCCACTAGGAGGGAAAGTCACCCGCTCAAACCTGGAGCTGCTTTTACCTCCTTCCTTCCTACAGACTGAGATAAAGGCCCCCTGCCCCATCCCCTCACACCCTCAAGGCCAGATCAGTGGCTGCTCTCCCCCTCCCCTCCTCCCCATTCTCCAAGGCAGCGGTGATCCCGGACAGTCTACAATTCTCTCTGGGCCTTAGGAGGGACACTGCCCAGGAATCACTAGTACCCTGGCAGAGACGTGTCTCTAACCCAGAGAGGACTCTGGGAAGAGAGTGGCCATGGCCCCTAAGCACTGAGTGGCTGTCAGAGGTTAAACCCCAGTCAGGAACCCAGGGTTCCTTCCTTCCCTCCTCCCCCTACCAAGGCTTCGGCCCCTGAGATAACAAGCCTGGGAGCAAGTCCTCTTTGGCCGTCCTAGAAATCCCCGGCCTCTCCCTGGTCCGTCTGCCCTTGGGTCCAGACCTTTCATCTTTATTTTAAAAAAGTCTTATGTTCAAGCCCAGTGTTAATGACCTGGCTGCCACGGGACCAGCTCAGTTCCAAGGAGAACCCCTTCCCCACTAGAACCCCCTTCTGGATGCAGAGACCCAACGTGATCCAACCTGCTTCTCTTCTTGGAGTCCCAAATTCTAGGCAGGAAACAGGCCCCGAGCTAGTCCCTTCCTTTACTACGAGGCTCAGAGGGGAAGGGGCTAGCCCAGGGGCCTACCACAGTATCTTATCCAACCCTCTTATTTTACAGATGGGGAAACTGAGGTCCAGAGGACAGGGCAAAGTTAACTAGGGACATGGCACGGGGCGCTAACCAGGCTGCCCTGTTCCCTTTCCCGGAGTGCCTCCCGGGGCTCATCACTGTCCCAATCCCTCTGGAGGGCCTCGCTTGCTGCCCGCCGCTCCAGTCCTAGGTTCACAGAAAAGTTGGAAGCGGCCCCTTTAAGCCGCCGCCTCCTCAGGCTGTAAGTCTCCATGACGTCACCCCTTCCTTGGCAACGCTCCCAGCAGAGAAAACATCAAGGGAACCCTAGCGGGCCGGGGACCGGGCGGAGCACTGCGCCTGCGCCAACATCTTGGGCTGTGTTTATTTTATTTTACTTTTAATTCTCTTGCTATAACACTCAGGGAAGAGTGCCGGAAAAATAAAGTCTCTGTGAAGGTCTCCGGAGTCTCACCGCCTCTAGGAGCACTCTGTCTGGCCCCAGGGGGGCGGGGGAAGGTGGCCGAGGGAAGCATCCTCTGGCTTCTCATGGGAGGGGGAGCTGGAGAGCCAATCCAACAAAGATTTATTTTATTCATTTTTGCAGGAAAAATGACTTTATTATAGTTTATATTTTAATAATAGCCCCCCCCCTTTTTTTTTTTTTGCTAAGGCAATTGGGGTTAAGTGACTTGCCCAGGGTCACACAGCTAGGGAAAATTAAGTGTCTGAGACCAGATTTGAACTCAGGTGCTCCTGACTTCAGGGCTGGTACTCTATCCACTGCACCACCCATTGGCTGCCCCAATAATAGCCTTTTATTTTTCAAAATCCATGCAAAGGTAGTTTTCAACATTTACCCTTTACACAAGGTTACACAAGGACCAAGGTTCCATAATTTTCTCCCTCCCTCCCTCCCTATCTCTCCCCTCCCCTCAATAACAAGTAATCCAATTAGATTAAACCTGTACAATTCTTCTAAACATGTCCACAGTTATCAAGCTCCAAGAGAAAAATCAAATCAAGAAAAAAAAATAAGCAAACAGCAACAAAGGTGAAAATACTATGTGTGATCCACATTCAGTCTCCAAGGTCCTGTCTCTGGCTGCAGTTGCAATTGGCCTGAATCATCTCATTGCCAACACTTATTAAGCACCTACGTGGTTCCCCGAATAAAAAGAAAGCATCAGCTTTTAAGGGGTTTGCAGTATAATGAGGGGAGACACCCAAAGGGAGGCAGGAAAGGTTGAGAGAGGGGAAAACCAGGGACTAAGGTGGGCGTGCAAGACAGGGGAGAGGGAAGGGAGATGGGAAGAGCAATCTTGTTTTTGTTCAAAGTAGGTAGAGCAGATTGCAGTGAGCTGGAGGAGTCCAGGCTCTCTCCCTGGATGGATACATCTGGAAGAGACGGTAGGCGACCCTCCAGCCCTCCAATCTCAGTGTAGAGAAGGCTAAGGGAGGTGGTGGGTCAAATCTTGCCTTAGCAGCCTGGTGGGAGATTAGGAGGCAACTAGATGACTGCATGAATAGGGTGCCCAGACAGTGTCATGAAGTCCTGGGCGACAGAACCATAAAGATCAGATTAGAGGCCGTGAACTTAATCTGGGAGGTGCATCTTGTTACAGTCACACCCAGAGTTTAATTTAAGCTCTCACCCTTTGCTTGGACTACTGCCACAGCCTCCTAATTGGGCTTTCTGCCTCAGGTCTCTCCTTTCTAGCTTTCCTCTGAACTCCATTTGGGATTTTCTTGGCAAAGATCCTGGAATGGTTGGACATTTCTTTCTCCGGCTTATTTTTACAGAGGAGGAAACTGAGGCAAATAGGGTGAAGGGATTTGTCCAGAATCCCACAGAAAATGTCTGAGGCCAGATTTGAATTCTACCTAACTCCTTGCCTTTACACCACAGCAATCAAGCAGCAGGAAAGCAGGCAGCATGCAGTGCGGTCTCAATGCTCCAGAGTTTCTGTTTAAAATACAATTGGGAAATATTTAACAATGTCAACAAAATACAATGAAACATGGGTAATAAGAGATTTCCAAACCAAGTCAATAGGCAGCTGGCAGGGATATTTAAGCGACAATTTAGTTTCTCCTCTGTCCCCCTTTTCTATTTGCTTTATAGAGAAGAAATATACATAACAATTCCTCTGTAAGCTTATTAGTACCGAGTTCTTATTATTGGCTGGGTATAAGGAGGCTGTTTGTTTTTCTTTCTCTGACATCAGGGAGCCCATGAGGCCATGACATGCAAGTGAATTGGATTTAAGTAAGGGAGGGCTGGCTGTGCAAGGTCACCTACCTCACTTTCCCTTCCTGAGCCTCTGGGTGCAGCTGCAAAATATAGATCAGAACAACTGGAGAAAGCCCTTAATGCAATGGGAAACCTTGGTCTTTTTAAGCTCTGGTCTTTAATAGGTCTCAGTTGACTCGATCCATGATTGAGGCTAGGTGAGACTATTACTTCAAAGTTAGATGAATTTTTATTTCTGATTTTTAATGTAGCTGACCATTTAAACATGATTATTAATCATTTGTGGTTTCCTTTTGCCAGTTTGTTCATATTCTTTGTGGACTGGAAGTTACCACTGGTGACTGTTTAACAGCTCCACATACATTTTTTGTTTTTCTCAACAGTGTGTGTGTGTGTGTGTGTGTGTGTGAGTATGTGTAATCCCAGGATGTTTTTATGGAAGATTATAGATCCTTGGAAGACGTGGGGAAATCTCCAAAGGAGAAAAAAAGAATTCTCTGGATTGGTTTCGGGCTATTGTGCACCCTGGCCACTGTGTAGTTTTATGTATTTTTGGTGGGGTGAAATGCTCTTGTGGGCTGGGTCCTTGCCCAGGAGCTGGGCCCTTTGACCTGTGTCTATGGAGACTTAAGACATTAAAGAGTTATATTCTGAGATGCTCAGAGGAACCATGGAGACAGCGTAATGAGCCAAAGAGGGAGATCTTCGAGAAAGAGTTAAGACAGAATCAGGCTATGCAGAGTCAGAGAGAGCAGTCCTGGTGAGGCTTTTAGAGGTGTGGTAGGCTCCTGTCATCATCCCTTCCAGAGCCCGGAATTATCACGGATCTTGGAAGATGAAAGCGAAGAAGAGAAAGCCTTGAATGCCCAGGCGGGGTTGTCGCATGGACCTATCAGGGTCATGATCAGTTGCCATCCCTGGTGAGACTTAGGAAAAGATACATAATATCCCTGAGGAAGTAATTAACAGAAAAAAAGGGCTCCTTAGTTACTAAATATTTATTGAGGACTTTTGTGGCAGAGACTTGGAAACAAAGTTGTCGCAGCACAGTTACTTTGTAACCAGCTGAGCCAGCTCCTGCCCACGAATGTAACAGAATATTATGTCCTAAGAAACAATAAACACTGAATGGAAACAAAGAAGCCTGGGAAGAGTTACATAAAATGATACTGAGAGAAGTTCGCAGAGCCAGGAAAACCAGAGAAGCGCTAATGATAACATGGAAGTGGAAAGAACAACCATAGAATCCATTGAAACCATTATTAGGCAAGAAGGAGCTTTGTTCAAAGAAGAGTTCTAAAGAGCCACCTCCCCCCACTCCTTTGCTCCCTGCTTGTGGGATATTGCATATATTTTTTTTTCCTCTATGTCAATCAGCTTTGCCAATTTTTTTTTTTTTCTCTCTTCTTCCTCTCTTAAAAAAAAAAAAGGTTATAAGGGATGGCTTACTGGGAAGGAGGAGGGATTAAGGGGGGAAATCTAATCAATGTAAAAACAAAAGAGATCAAAAAACAAACAATCATCGATTAATTAATCAATCAAAACTGTCTAGTTTTAAAATGTCCAAAGCCTTATAGACTGAACCCTGCTGGGCCTTGTTTTTTGAAGTTTGTTCTTTCTGACTGGGCGGGGCAGGAACATGGAGGAAATCCCAGGGTCCCTACTAAGGACAAGAGATTGATTGGTTCTCCTTGACCTCTAGTAAGGAATGGAGGCAGCATCTGCAGAGGGGAATGGGATGACTCCATTGTGGTGACTGGAGAGTTCCAGTCCAGAGGGCACACAAGCAGTTCTCTGCAAAAGTCTTTGGCTGTGCCTGGCTCCCCTTTCCCTATAAGACCCAAGAGGTCAGACGCAGAAGGGGGGAGATGTTCAGAAGTTTACTTGCTGGAGCTATTCCTGCTGCTGGGATCTTAATAGTGCCACACTTTCCAAGATCATGGAGTCTCAGCTCCTTATTTGGAAGATGAGGAAACTGAGACTAGTCAGTTTATAACAGAATTTGAACCCAGCCCTTCTTGACTTCCAAACTGAATGCTGTGAGAGTGATGTTCAGGAAATAGGTGGGAGCATGAGCCAAGAGAGCATTATGAGTTAGTATTGAAATGATTACATACCCCTTAACGGGGACACAGACCCTGAAGACCAAGAGGGAAAATCTTGAGAGGGCTGGAAGTTACCTGCACATGCTCAGTGGAAGATAACTGGGATAGGAAGATGAGTGCCATCTGGTGGCCCGAGAGATGCTCCAAGGCCCCCTAGGAGTTGGCAAGCAACATTGTCTCAGTGGTACTAGCTGTCTCTAAGCTGGGCAAAAATGTATCTTATTAAATCTTAGAGGGGTACTTAACTCTTTCAGCTCTGTATCTCTCGGTCTCATCAATAGTCAATAAACATTTACTAAGTGCAGCACAATTTACTATACACACTGTGTGGTAGGCACTGGGGATACAAAAAGAGGCAAAGGATAGTCCCTGCCCTCAAAAAGCTCAGTCTCTCTAACAGGAGAGACTACAAGAAAACAACTTGGTATCATGGAGCAATATCACAAGATAAATGGGCTAGAATTCAAGAGAGAAGACACTATAATAAAGAGGTGTCGGGAAAGGCTTCTCATAGAATATGGGACCTGAAGAAAGCTAAGGAAGCTAGGGAGGAGGAGAGGAAAAGGGAGAGTATCCCAGGCCTGGAGGAGAGCCAGGGAAAATTCCTGGAACTGGGAGATGGAGGGGCTTGTTTGTGGAACAGCCAGAAGTCTGCTGTCACTGGATCAAAGAGCATGTGATGGACAGTAAGGTGAGAGAAAGGCTAGATGGGTAGGTGGGAGCAAATAATAAGGGATTCTGAATGCCAAGCAAGCAGGATTTTGTATTTGACCCTGAGAGTAATGGGGAGCCACTGGAGTTTATTGAGTGGGAGTAGGGTTCAGGAGAGTAAGGTGACATGATCTGATCTGCACTTTAGGAAAATTGCTTCAGTGGCTAAATAGAGGGTGGAGTGGGGGGAGACTTGAAGCAGGCAGAAAACACGCCCCCTCCTTCCCCAAGCAGTTCCCCAAGTAGTCCAGGGGGGGAGGTGGTGACAGTTTGCATCAAGGTGAAGGTCATGAAGGGGGGAGTCTCTGAGAGATGGTACAAAGGTGAAATTGACAGGTCTTGGTGACAGACTGGATGGGGGCTTCAAGCTAGTGAGAAGCTGGCCTAAGGGTCCTGGATTGGATTAGAAAAGTTAGGAGGGGGAAGGGTTTAGGGGAAAGGTGCTAAATCCTATTCTGCACATGTTGAGTTTAAGACACCGATTGGATGTTGGTCCCTGAAAGGCAGTTAGTGGGGATGGGAGAGTGTTCTGTAGATTGGTGGGGGTAGGAAAGGGAGATTTGTGAATCATCAGCATAGAGATGATAATTAAATCCCAGGGAGCTGATGAGATCACCAAGGGATACAATCTAGGGGGAGAAGAGAACCCAGGTCAGAGCCCTGTGGGATGTCTGAGGTTAGAGGGCCCCATCCAGCAAGCTTCTTGGGGAGGAGGAAGACCAGGAGAAGGGGGTGTCTGAGAAGATCAAAGAAAAGGGGTGATGTCAGAGGCTGTGGAAAGGTCCCAGAGAATGAGCTTTGGGAAAAGGTTTGGCAATTTAAGGGACATTTGTAACTTTGGAGTTTGGTAGATTGAGAAAAGCCAGAATTTGGGGGGGGGGGCACAAAAAAGCAAAAGAGGAAAAGTGGAGGCACCTATTGTAGATGACTTTTTCTTTCTTTATTTTTTGTTTGTTTGTTTTTTTGCTGAGGCACTTGGGGTTAAGTGACTTGTCCAGGATCACACAGCTAGGAAGTATTAAATTATGAGTCCACATTGGAGTTGGAGCTGTTGGAGGAGAGGGGATAGGATGGGATCCATTGAGCAGGCAAGGGGTAGTTAGTTAGTCCTGGGAAGGAGAGAGGCTACTTTGGAGACAGGGGTGAAGGAGGAGGAAGTGGCCCAGGAGGAAAGCCAGGAGGCAGGGCTCCCAGCTGAGAGGGCCAGAGAGGGAACCAGCCCATTTCCAGATGCTCCCTTTCAGGGCACTGCTGCATAAGTCGCCCTGTGACTCACCTAGCCCTGCTTACTTTGGTTTGTTTCTTTTGCCCTCTTCTCTCCACAAGCTCCCCTGGGGCCCCCTTATCATTTCCATGACTTCCTGGACCCTGGACCACCTCTCCAGAAAGCCAGCTGAGGGCAAAGACTCTGCTTTTGTATTTGTAGCCCTACAAGACAGGGGATAAAGTGCCAGGCTTGCAGTCAGGAAGATATGAATTCAAATCCAGCCTCTGATGCTCACTAGCTGTGGGACTCTGGGCAAGTCACTTCCCATCATTCGCCTCAGTTTCCTGATCTGTGAAACGAGCCGGAGAAGCAAATGGCAAACGACCCCAGTATCTCTGCCAAGAAAACCCCGGATGGGATCACAGAGCTGGACACAACTGCACAATACTACAATGCCTTAGGTTTACAAAATCATACAGTGGCTGTGTATTCAAAGTACTTCTTGTTCTGATCCTCCGATTCCCCTTCCTTTCTGGCCCCTGGAGGGGGCAACAGCTGGAAAAAGTCTTCCCAAAGACCAAAGGAGCAAACTTCATAAACTGGCGGATACTGTGTGCTGACAGCGGGAGCCATCGAGGCACGGCCCTCCCGGCTCTCGGTCCTCCCATCTGGGAGTCCTGAACCCATTTCAGTGAGACTTGGAAAGGTGCGGGGCACTTTAAGGTGATTTTCAATGGACTTACCCAGAAACCCTGGGGAGAGACCTCTTGCCCCCAGTCCCCCCCCAACCCTAAATGCTGCTCTAGGCTCCCTTCGGGCGGGAGCGACCTTCGGGCTCTCCCCCTTTCTCCCCCCCGCCCCTTCCTCACGCCGCCTGCCTCCTCCTCTGGTCTCCTTCATGGGCCATCCGTGGTAATTAGCGTGTGATTGCAGCCCCTCCCGCTGCCATCCCTGTGGCTCCCAGCCCGGACCCAAAGAACCAGGCGGACCTGTCCCCATGTCGCAATTTGAAACTTGCACAACTTAATTATCAGTTGGGGCGGCGGAAGGTGAAGCAGGCCGGGTCAGGGCCTAACCCTAACCCTAACACCCCCCACCCCCACCTCCCCGTTCCCAGAGGAGCCTCCCTTTGGGGGCTCCCTTCCAGGTGTGAATCCAAGTGGCTTAAGGACGTCTGTGAGGACTGATTGATTGATTGATTGACAGACTGATTGATTGATGGGATTAGGGTCTATCCCGCCCGGGGGCGGCGATCGCCGAGATTGCATTCCCAGGTGTCCTTTGACCTGCAGGCCCCCGCCCACGCTCGGCTGAACCCGAGCCCTCCCCCGGCCGGGGCCAGAACTCGGAGCTCAACCGCCTGGAGGGGAACTCAGCGGAAGCGAGGGGGATAGAGCCCAGGCCGGCTGCCCTGAGCCGGAGGACGCCAAGGTTCGGGATTGACGTGAGTGGGGCGGGGAGGGGACCCGGGGGGGGGCCCCCCCCGCTCCCTCCGCCCAGCCCCCGGGGCCGGGCCGAACTCGAA